>JASAOO010003427.1:0-60074 GCA_030849075.1 Zelonia costaricensis | reverse complement strand
ATGAACTAGCGACGAGGGGAGACGGACGCCTTCGCGCAAGAAGCGACGAGGGGGAGAAAACAGACGCTCTTGCGCGTTTCAAGGCCGCACGAGAACGCCGGAAATGGCGGGCGGGGGGGAGAAGAGGAAGAAAAGAAGGGGGTGGACGAGAACGCTGGTATGGCGAAGCCCCACGACAGCGACGAGGTGGTGCACACGTGGGAGGGAGAGAGTGGCGGGAGGGGGCGCGAGAGAGAACAAAGGGCCGCACCGAAAACTCACTGCAAAGTAGGCACGAGGTCCGAGGCACGAAGCGCCAGCAGGCAGGAGAGAGAGACGGAAGCCAAAATGCATGCAGCAGGGCGAGGGATTCGAAGGGAGGAGGGGGGAGGAAACAACGAGAGCAGCAAGAGAAAATAACTAACGCACACCCATAAGGAAAGACACACACACACACGCCCAAGAAGAAAACAAAAGAATGAGGAAGATGCGCAAGAGAACAACGGTTGCACGCTCACTCGAGTATCGAGGGTGCACCGGAAGAGTGTGCACGTTTCAGAAGGGGGAACGCTGGAAGAAAGAAGGCACGAGACAGGGCGAGGCGGGCGGGGAGTCGCTCACGCACGGCTAAAGGGCTTCTCGAATTCCCATGCTATACATTGCACCGCACAGCGTCACGGCTGGAGCGCGCACAGAGCCGACTCTGCGATTCAGCTGCGCAGAATGGGTGTCACCGCAGGTGAGCCACGAGAGAAAAACAAAGCTGCTGGGCACGCGTGCCGATCCGTGTCTTGAGACGGCACAGCCCCACGCGAGCTACACGAAAACAAAAGGGGGGAATCAGGGAACACCCTCAGACACAGAGAGGAGGAGGAGAGAGAGACCGGGAGCGGTCGTGTGGAGAGGGTGACGGAAACCAAGACACGCGGAGCAGTAGCGAAGGAGCGCCAAATAGGGGAGGGGGAGATAAAGAAAAAAAAACAAGAGACACGCCCACGCCCAGGCACACAGCGGCGACAAGCACAGCGTGAAGCTGCGGGTGGCGATCTGTGCACTAGAATGGTAAAACAGGAAGTGGGTGCCTCGAAGGAATAGTGCTCAGATACCCTCTTTTCCTTTTCGCTTGTCCGTTTGTGTGGGTGGGTGGGGGAGGGGGGGGGGGCGGTGAGTCGGACAGCGGCGGTACAGAACAAAAAGGGAAATAATAACAAATGATTGTCGGAGCTGAAAGACAGATGACCGCAAAATATGCTCCAGACGGTGTCGTGCAATCCGAGAACGACGACGCAGACCCACGCGTCAGGAAGAGAAGGCGGAGAAACCAGCAGGGACAAAAAAAAAAGGAAACGACGAGGTGGGGAGAGGTGAAGCGATCAGGATGGAGCGAAGCCAAAAACACAAACGAGACGCGAGGAGGGGTCTCGAGCCAGGACGCGAGTCCGCCTTCGGAGCCGACAGCACACGGACGAGTCGCGCGAAGGGAAAGGTGTGTGTGTGACGACGTCGGGAGCAGGCAATGTGCGAAAACGGGGGGGAGGGGGGCAGAGAGGAAGCGGGAAGTGGAGTTTGCTGGGGCAGCTGTGAGTTGACTGCAGACGCAGGCGCGTCAGTGGCGCCCTTTCCTCGGAAAAGAAAAGATCTGAGACGTCGGCCTGTGACGGGCCGCGTTTGCCTTTTTTCTTTTTTCTGTGCACAGAGACTAGCGTTGTGGTACGCAGCCGTTAAGGTCTCAAGTGAAACACGTCACGCTGGCGAGTTCGAAGGCGATCAATGGTGTGGGTACAGTACGCTAGCGTGTCAGTAGGCACGGGATACCGCAAGTGTGGAGCTGTCAGAGTCCAGATGGGCTTTTTTTTTTCGAAGCGGAGCCGCCGTCTTACCTCTTAGAGTGTTCACGTTCAGCTGTGGCCGTGCCCGATGCGTGTGAGGAGCAGGGGGGAGAGGCACGAGGGCAGCAGCGAGCGGGGCAGTCGTGTGGCCGCGGAAACGGAGAGAAGAGTGCGGGGGGGGGGGGGCGATGGGGGGAGAGTGGGGGTGCGGGGAGGCGGGGACTGGAGGGACTGTGTGGCGTCACGCCGGCGCCACCGCAGCCACACATCGTGCGGCCCCCACACCGCAGGCGGAGGGGCGCAGCGGAGGGCGGACTCGGAGTGCTCAGCCGCGCACATGGGCAGCGCGCACTCTCCCTCCGTCGGCGTCCCGCTGCTGCCCAAGACGCACGTAAGAGCTGGCTTTCAAGCCTGCGACATCGACGTATGGGATAGCAGCCCTGCAGTGCCGCCCCATTCGCAGCAATGCTTCTACTTCGTCACCCTACGTGGTAGCATGGCTGCGTCGGTTCTATCGCTTTCCGTTGTTTTAGTACGACCGACGCACGGCTATCGGCACAGGGTGCGTTGATGTCCACGTGAAATCTGATTCGCTTCCCATCTTCTGCTGCGTGCTCCATTGAGGTGACGGGCTTGACAACTCGCTCGCCAGGGGAGCACAGACGGTGGTCTTCGGAGGCGGTTGTGTTCGTTGCGTGTGCGGGGGGGAAGAAACATCAGATTCGTCACGCTCACCACCATCACGGTGCACCAATTTCCTACTACTAACGCTAAACAGTGAAAAGAGCAACGAGGGTCACGGAAGCCACAGCGGGAGCCGGCGTCGAGGGGGGGGGGGGGATGAAGAGACGAGACGTTCTCTTCCTTGTCGCACCTTCACATCGTGCGACAAGTCAAGAAAGACAAGGCTCGGGAAGGAGAGGGCTGCAGACACTTGAACGGCGAATCGACAGTGTGAAACCACCGTGCTGGAAAAAGCTCGCAGCGGCGCCTCGTCACGCGAGCGCTACGCCTCGGCGTTGCCTCAGCGCGCGATTACATCGCCGCCCTTCGCGCCTCGTCACTCCCTGCCGTGGCCCTCCCTCGTACCTTTTGTGTGCTCTTTTCCGCACCTCGCCGCAGTGACGCGTTCTCCTCCAACTCACGCGTAGAGCTGGCGCTGGTTCTGCGGCAGGGTGGCCTGGATGTTCACCGCGAGGTACTCCTCAATCTTGCCGCTCTGGACGAGGCGGCGGGCCTGCTCGCCGAACACGGTGTTCTGGTTGACGTAGGCGCGCAGGCGGCGGCGCTCCTGAACGTGCTCGGAGATCGCGAAGATGAAGAACGTCGGCAGCCCAACGACGAAGAGGCGGCCGTAGCCTTGCGGGGTGTAGCGCCAGCGACTCGTCATCACCTCCGTGATGGTCGCCTTCAACTTGGCGTCAGCGCCGACGTCGAAGAAGTGCGGTGCACCGAACTGGCGGCGAATTGTCGCAGCGCCGGCGGTGTACATGACGAGGCCGCTCATGACCGCACCAGCCGTCACGATGTTCGCCTTGCGCCACCACTGGCGGTTCTTCTCGATCTGCCAGTCGCTCTCCGTCTGGAACTTGCGCCAGCGGAGCATCCACTCGTCCAGGTACTGCATGGTGAGCTCGACCTTCATCTTCGTAGCGAGTAGTAGACCCGTACGGGTGACGATTGTGGAAGGAGAAGGGGGGGTTGGAAAGCGGATGGCGGGGTAAGGGAAGGGCGATTGACACGCGTGCGTGCGACACCGGTGCTACCAGGGAAAACAAAGGACGCGCTCGTTCTCTGCGTGGGTGCGTGTGTGTGTGTGCGTGTGATGAGGAGAGAGGGGAAGGAGTTCGGTGTTGTGGTGCCGTTCATGGTGGGCGCGAACGCGGTACAACGCGGCAGGAATGACAGAAGGGGAGAACAAAAGGAGCGAGTCGCGGCGAACGGAGTGAAGGGCGGCAAGCGCATGAAGACCACCCTGTGTCGAATGCAAACGCAGCGCGGAAACACCGGTTCGCGACGTTGCGACCGAAAGCAAGAGTGAGGACCTGTGTACTTTGGCGTGTCAACCGCTCGCAGGCGAGCGTACCGTGTGAGCTGTGTTTTTCATCCATCGGTACCCCAGGACGAGCCCACTAGCCGAGTGCACCGAGGGCGACCGCAGTCGGGCAGCAGAATCTACAACAGCAACAACAAAAAAAAAGGAGAGAGTGCCCAATCATCACAAACACTCGACACGCTCTCGGTTCGTACTCGTCCTCTTTGTTTCTTCCTCGGCACCCGGGGATGTGAAGGAGAACGGGTGGTGCGGCGAGGCAGTCTACACGACGCACTCGACAGCACGTGAGAGAGAGGAGTGGGTCGGCGGAGCTCTCGGGATCGCTGGCCTCGCCTTCTTGTCTACGCGTCTAGTCGGAGTCGGCCTTCCTCATCGAAGGCGGCGGGCCCGCTCTCGCAGAGGAGGCGAAGCAGAGTCACGCGGCCGGCGGCCAGCTCGCTGCGGATCCGCTGCTTCACGGCTTCGCAGGTACCAGCATCCACGTAGGTGCCCCGCTTTGGGTGCACCGGCGCACGCTGGCCCAGCCACTGGTGAAGCTCGTACATTCGTGCCGTGACGCCTCGCTGCATCGCCGTGGCGTCCCCGTACGCGGCGCGCGCCTCTTCGACTTGCTGCCGGTGCCCTGTGAGAGTTGCCGCGCACAAGGGTGCTTTTGCACTTCGCGTGCCCTCCACGCGCGCACTTACCAGGCGCTGCGCACACGCCAGCCTGGAAAAGAGCGACTGCTGCTGCCCGTCTTGCACACGCGACGTGTGGCTCAGTGGGGTGGCAGCGAGGTAGAGCAGGGGCCGCAGCGACCATGCGACCTCCGGCGCGACCGCGCATGCCGCGCCGCCGTCGCTGCTGTGGCTCCTGCTGCACGACAGTAGGGAAGTACCGGGCTCGCGCGCCGGGTCCTTCCAGCTCTCGGGCACGCCGGCCGATGGCGCCGACCTCCGGACGTCCTGATAGCGGAGTTCTTGTGCCACAAGTGCCCGCAGCCGCTGCTCCGCCTTGTCGTAGTGCACCGCGGACACAAACAGTGCAGTCGCGCTAACAGTGGACTCACGTACACCACCTCCTCGATCCGCTGAACTAGTGTGGTTCACGATTGCCCTGATGTGATCCACTGCACGTGTCAGGTGCGCCTGCGTGAAGTCGTGCGACTCCCTCACAAGCCGACGGCGCTCGCGGGCGATGCAGGCCGCCTCGTACGCAACCCTGGCCCGCTCGTAGCGCTGCAGAGCGCCATCGCGGAGGACGCGCTCATACCGGAGTGCCGCCTCGGTGACTGCCGAGTTCACCTCGGCAGCGAGGGCGCCGTCTTGCGCAGTGACTGGAGATAAGCGGAGCATCCGCACTCAATGTGGCGCTCTGAGGCGGGGGGAGGGGGGGGGGGGCGTTGCACGTATCTGTGTGTGTGCGTGTCCCTAAAGGGGTAGCGGGCTACCGTCTTCTTCCACTCACCCGTATCCAGAAGTCTGTAGCGGCCGCAGGAGAAGGAGAGAGGCGACACGAAAAGAAAGCAGTGCGGAGTGTGCAGGCCAGCGCGTGCGATTGTCACCGCCGTCAAGGAATGCAGAAACAGTGCAGAAGTCTGAAGTGAGAGACAGCTGCGGGGCAGGCTGGCATGTGGCTGGGTCGGGGGTGTTCACTCGTCACCCAGACCACGTCCACGCACGCGGAGGGCAATGACGGAAGCTCAGCGGTGTTCAGGAGAAAACAGCTGAGTTGCCCACACTTGACGCCACAAGGGCTGTTGATGCGACTGGGTCGGCGTGCCGGCGGGCCGCAGTTCGCACCGCTGCCGTCTTGCAGCGAGGACGGCACCCCTCCCCCGCCTTTGCCTGTCTGAGCAAGCAGCGCAGCGTCCCGTCTCCGTCGACGCACTTCGACGGCTACGCCGCAACCACACAGCCTCTCCATTTCTTCCGCTCGAGGCCGCAGCACCGCTCGCTCGCGCCAGTCGTTACATTTACTGCGGTTTTCTCTTCTTTTTTTTTTGTTTATGAACTGCTGTGAAACGTTCAACGCCGTACGTCAACACACGTCGAGGCATCCACCTCGTGCCGTCCCGCACCAGTTGCTGGACACGAAGCTCACTTGCCACTGCTGTCGTCCATGGTGTCCTGCAGGGAGTCGACCGTGTAGCCCTGCGCGTCGGCCGCGTCCACCGTCTTGCGCACCTGCATGCCCTTGACGTCCAGCCACATGTCCATCGGTGTCACAAAGAGGCTGCGCTTCTTCGCCTCGCGGTAGCGCTCATACAGCTCCTTGCTGCGCGCCTCGATCCGGGCGTCGTCCAGGACGGAGTAGTACGTCTTGCTCTGCCCGGAGGGGCGGCGCACTTTCACCTCGACCGAGGGCCAGTACTCCCGCCCCAGCTGCGCCTTGCGCGCGTCGGCGAGCAGCTCCGACAGCTTCGTCGAGCCGTGCGTGATGTTGTCTGACTGGTCCTCGTACTTGTCGCTGTCCAGCTTCAGTACACCCATGCCGACCCGGTGGTCAGCGAGAATGCGCAGCCGCCGTTCTGCCTGCACCTCTACAAAGGGGTTGCCGTACGCGTCGAGCCGCTTGAGGTCGTCCAGGCGGCACTTGATTGACACGTTGCGGTTGTGCACGTCGACCATGCGCTGGTACCAGCCCTGCCAGTCGTAGCGCTTGTACTGCAGGTTGTCGTACTGCTCCACCATGCCCATCTCCGCCGGCACGTTGAACTGCGTCGGCTCGGTCCCGACGGCCCCGATGCGGCGGCGGGTGCGCTGCGCCATGAGGGCCGCGGCGGCTTGCGGTACGTAGGCCAGGCGGATGTACACCCGCGTCACGCACCCGAGGTACCACAGCGGCGTCCTGGCCGCCTCCGTTGCGGCCGGCACGATGCCAGACTTCGTCCACGAGGGGTGCCGCAGCTGCACCGCGTCGAGCACGAGGTCCAGCACGCCGTTGTCTACCTCCGGACGGCGCACGGCGCGCTGCGCTGTCATGGCGGCCGCCTCCGTTTCGAGCGGCTGCAGCGACACGCCGGCCTGCCGCAGCACCGCGAGCGTGCTGTCCACCTGCTGGTAGGAGGAGAGGTCGCGCACGATCTTCTCCACCTTGGCTGCACGCGCGGCCTCTCGGTCCCTGCGTCGGTGCGAGACCGCCTCCAGCTCCGCGGCGTACTCGACGCTGTGCAGGCGTGTCACCGTCCTCTTCGCGCCGATCGCGTTCTTGAGCAGCCGCTGCACCGCATCCAGCGTCTGCGGGTGCGACAGCAGCGTGCGCGCATGCTCGCGCCAGCGGTGCGGCCAGTCCACCGCCGCCATGGCCGCGTCCCAGTCGATCAGCTGGTGGCTTGTGCTTGCGATCCCGCTGAGCTGGAAGAGGCCGCTGACGTGGGCCTTCGCCGCGCTGTCGGTGCCGCTCATGAGAGAGTTGAGCAGCGACTTCACCTCGGCGGTGCTGTCGAAGCGCTCGACCAGGTTGGTGACGTCGGCGAGGAGGAGCTGCCGGTCGTCCAGCATCGCCTCGCACAGGGCAGCGTCGCGGGCCGAGTCGTAGAGGTGTGCCGCGCGGAGCGCCTTGGCCAGGGCAGCGCAGCCCTGCATCTCCTGCAGGAGGGCGCCAAGCGCCTGCGCAGCAAAGCGGCGCCTCACGATGGGGTTCACGGCGGCCAGCGAGGGTGTGGCAGCGCGGCTTCCGCTGCCGTCGCCGTCGATTCCCGTGTCGAGGTGAGTCGAGCTCGTCTTGTGTGCCGGGGCGGCGAGGCCGTGGCTGAGCGAGATGGACACGAGGAGCAGGTAGAGGGCGACGGGCGCCGTCATGGCAGGGGTGCGCACCACATCCTCCAGCATCAGGGCGTCCCAGGCGTACCCCAGCGTCGCGTTCACCGGCGACGTCGCGGCGGCGAAGAGCTCCGCCTTGTGCGTGGCGACAGCGTTGAAGATGACGCGCCAGACGGCGTCGCCGTAGCCAAAGTACGGACTATTGCGCACCAGCGGCAGCAGTCCGTCCTGCAGAAAGGCGTTCCGCTTCTGCACCACCTTACGGCGCAGCACCTCCAGCGCAAGGGCGCCGTCCTCCCGCGACGACAGCGCGGCCATGTCCGCGAGGAAGCGGGCGTGCAGCGCAGCCAGCTCGCGCTCGAAAGCGGCCCTGTCGAACACGTGCGTGGTGTTCAGCTTCCCATACGCCTGCACGGCCTGCGCCCACAGCGCCTCCAGCTTCGCCTGCACCCCCGCGTCGGCCTCCCGCGCCATGGCGGGGATCGCGTCGGCAGCGAAGCCTTGCACCAGCCGCTCCGCCGCGGCCGACACGGGCAGGGCTTCCGCGACGATCAGCTGCTCGAGAAAGAGCGGCAGCCGGGGGTGCTGGTCACCCAGCCAGTACTGGAGCGTCCCCCAGCGCCGGGAGAGGGACTGGCGCTCGTCCAGCGACGGCGCCACGGCGGCCGCGGCCTGCAGCACGGAGCTTTCTGGCGGCTGCGACTCCTGGTTGGGCAGCGTGCGCACGTACGGGTCCTTCTCGCTAGTGCCGAGGCCCTCGTGCACCGCGGTGCGGAAGAGATCGGCAGCCGGTGCGGCGTTCTGCGCGCGCGCGAAGTTCGGTCGGATTTCCATCGTGGCCATCGACTCGTGCTTGACGAGCCCCGCGCCGTGGGTGCCGAGAATGCGTTCGCGGTGCTGCACCTGCCGCCGGGGCGGCGTGCCTGCAACGGCGCGGTGGCTGGCGGCCAGCGCCACCACACACGCCGCCGGCGCCGCCTGGGCGGACTTGGAGAAGCGCAGCATTCGAACGTGCGTCGCGGCGCGGCGGAAATAAAATTTCTGTAGCGAGTTGGGCCCGGCAAGCGGGGCGGCACAAGTTCGAGGCTGTGGTGGGCTCGACGGCCTGCGACTGCCAGAAGGGCTGTCACCTTTAGTGTGATGCGCGGTCCGTTGTGATATGGGGGAGACTGGGATCGTCCAAGCGACGCGGGAGACGCTGTCGCGACTCACCTTCGTGCTTTTCGGTACTGCGCAGGAGACGGCGTTGGGGGGAGAGAGTGGAGTTGGGGGAACGTGGAGGCAGGTGCAGCAGGGCTGCATGATGAAGAACGAGCCGAGATGGGAGGGGGGAGAGCAACAACAGTGCGTGTGTGTATGTGGTGTGCAGTGGGAGAGCGCCACCTGCAAGTTCGTGAAGAAAGAAAAGTCGCTACATCCAATCGACGCAGCTGCTGTGCGCCTATGGCGTAACGGAGACCAGCGAAGAGGTGCCCACCTGACCCGTGGCGCACCGACATGGGGGGTGATCCCCCCCCCCCTCCCTCTGTTATCTCATCGCACCTCTTCATCAGCGAGCAACGACAGCTTCTGACACAGAGCTGCCACGCAGATCGCCTTGATGTTGTGTTCCCTTTTTATCGTTTGGCATCGTTGTGCCACCCCCATCCGCCGCAACGCAACCACAGGAACACCGGCGTCATAGTCCGGGCCGCACGTGGCGAGGTGCCGTGCCGCGCTCGCCTGCCCGGCTCAGAGAAGCAGCTGACTCAGCAGACAGGCCCGCTGGAACGGCGAGGCGAAGGCGCTCAAGCGGAGGTGCACCTCGTGCTTCGTGATGTACTCCAGGGAGTCGTCGTACGAGAGCGCCTCCATCCATGCCAGGCCCAGGAGAAATCCAGACTGCACCGTGAACAGCAGCACAAAGAGCGTCAGCGCCTTCATCAGAAAAGCCTTGAGCAGCTCGCTCGACATGCCGACTACGGCGGCGGTGTTACGTGCCGTGGAGGACGGCAGGGAGCCGGCGCCCTTGTAGTAGACGTGGCGCAGCACCACGTACACGAACCAGATCGGCGCGTAGATCCAAAGGAACCGGACCCAGCCGACGACGCAGAAGAAACCAAGCAGCGGCACCAGGATCGCGGAGAAGGCCACAAAACTGGAGCCCTGCATCAGCACGGTCGGCAAGTCGTCCAGCTCCAGGCTGCCAATGCGCAGCAGCAGCTCCACGATGAACACCGAGTCCGCCTTCTCCTCCTCCTCCTTGACCACGACCGGGTTCGCCCGGTCCAGGTCGAGAGGGAGCAGCCACAGCATGATGTACTCCCAGACCGGTGTCAGCAGTCCGGAGAAAATGTTCGCGGCGCCGCAGACGCAGAAGCGCCGCCAGCCGCCGTCAATGCTCCCAAAGTGATACTGGATGTAGACGAGCATGGCAAACGCCTTGCCGGCGCACACGATGATGTAGTTCGGGTGGAACTCAAAGACGATGCGCTGACTCACGAGCCGCACCGCCTCCATGGTGTTGGTGAGAGCCTCTGCGACTACAGGGGCCGGCACGGCCGCCGGTGGGTTCTCGTCGTGGTAAACCGCCGTCTCCGCCACCGTGCCTGTCGCAGCATTCACAGGTGCCGCCGCCGCGGGCGTTGGCGTGGCGGAGATGGAGTCCGTCGGCACAGCAGGCGCGCCTACGCCGCTGCCGCCGCCGGCCGGCAGTCCCACAATCGCGACGTCCGCTGCGACAACCCCGCCGCTGGACGAAATTGGGGGGCTCGACGGCGCGGTGATGCCCCGAAAGAAGGCTGCGCTGCCGTAGAGCTCCACCGGCGACATCATCGGCGTAGAGGTGGCCGTGACGGCGGCCTCGTGGTGCGTGCGCGTCATGCGGTGCGCTTGCTCGGCCGACGGCGCCTCAACAATGTGGGCTGCCTTGCTCATCCACAACACGCGGCGCCACTGCTGGAACGTCTCCTGCACGGTGCGGTCCTCGTGAAAGATGACGTTGAAGGCGGCGTTCAGGGCGGTGAGCGTGACGCTGGCGACGAAGAGGATGAAGAGCGATGGAATCATGACCTGCGAGGGGAGCGCGGCGAGGATCTGCGACGTGGCTGGGGCCGCCGTGTTGGGCGCGACGGTGGACGGGGGGCCCGTCGGCGGCTCCGGCGCCACAGGGCCGCGCGCCGGTGGGGCTTTGTTGCGTGACGCTATAACGAGGAGGGGAAACATGTTTGGTGTCGAGATCGAGAGAAAATGACGAGGCGGCGCCGTGCGCTGCTTTGTGTTTGAACTGTATGATGGCTGGAAGCGGCTGGGGTAGCGCAGGTGCGCGTGTGTGTGTGTGTGTGTATGTGTGTCCTGTGGAGGGCGCGTTCTCGTCCGTGCCGGTCGAAGACTAGCGAGGGAAGGCGATGAGAGAGGGGGTGGTGGTGTTTGCGGATGGGCAGCTCACCGATTTCGTCTCAGCTGTGTGTGCTGATGGGGTGGTTTACATCATCACATGCGCTACACTGCTAATCTTCTTTTCAGCTTCGTTTGTTCTCAGTGGGGAAGAAAAAGATGACTGTGGCCGGTGAGGGGGGGGTGGGGGACGACGCACACGAGGTAGGGAGCGGATGGGGAAAGGGCTCAAAGGTGGAGAGGGGCAGGCATGCTCGCGTTGCGCTCGCCAAGACGACGTTGGTGGCACACAAACGCACACACACCGCCAAATTTGACGGAGCGGGTGAGCGCTGTGGTGGCGACTTGACCGACTCCGCGTCGTCCCGCGTACGGACTCCTCGCAGTGCACGTGGTGACCACAGACCGCCTGCCCAATCCTCTGAAAAGCAAGAGAAGGCGCAGGTACCCATTGTGTGTGTGCATCTTTCTCTGTGTGTGTGTGTGTGTTTGTGTGTTGAAGGCTCGACGAAGAGGTGGTGCACAGGCAAGGGGAGAAAAAGAAAAAGCAATCCGCACGATACGGAACGCACCACGCCCACTTCCTGTCCCTCTCTCTCGTCCGCCACCTCCCTTCAAGGCGGAGGGGCACAAGAAGCTGGTACAAGGCGAGGCAAATGGTCAGATACATGTAGAACGCGGTGAAAGGGTGAAGGCGTGTGCCTGCGTCGTTCCGTTTTTTTTTGTGTATGCGCGTGTGCATGTGAGTTGATGCGCGCGCGCGGTGAGTGCCGCATGACGCCGCAACGAACTGGGCGGAAGGGACTGAGAGGGGGGCAGAAGAATGGTGAGCTCCGCACCTCGAAACGAGAGCGGCGTCCAAGACACGCATCCACCACCCACACACACACAAGGCGTTCAGCGAGGTGCCGAAGATGCCCACACACCAAAGAAAAGAGCCTCACGAAGCGCGGTGTAGTCCACACTCTGTGAGAGACACACACAGAGACACGACACAAGAAAGAAAGAGGGGGGTACGCGGCAGAGGCAACGTTACATCGCTGAGTGTACAAGAGGGGAAAACAAAAGAGAAAATGAAAGACGAATCACTTCGAAGTCGACGACAACAGGCGAGGCGCCACCGACTTCGGCACGCTGTAGGCTCAAACTGGACGACAGACGGATGGCAGCGGACTGCACCGCGATGCGACCCGCAGCCGGTGGTGACACCGGCAACACCGTAGGGCCCCTTCCGGCAGTGGGAAAAGAGCCCAGCAGCACCAACAGACGCATTAAACCAAGATAGCAGGCGGAGGCGTGCGCGGCCCCGTGCGGGGGGGGGGGGAGGCTACACGGCAAACTCCGCCGGCGACGGAAGGGCGGCTGCGTAGAGGCCCTGCTGTTCCGTGGCGGCGTTGCCACTCGAGCCCCACGAGCGCTGACTGTCCGAGTAGGGGTTAGCCGCGCGCTGGCTCGCATTGGCTGCGGCGGCCGCCTGCTGCGCCTCCGCCTCCTCCCTCTCGACGGCCTGGCGCAGGTCCTCCATAATGCGGGCCGCGCGGTGGTTCCAGCGGCGGTAATTCTGCACGAGCGACTCGTTGTTGCGGCGCTCCTGTAGCTTCAGTGCACGCCGGCGGTGCTGCAGGACGTCCTCGTCGAGCTGCTTGCCGGCCTCGACGTACTGCGCGGCGACGCGCTCCTTTGCCTGCTCGGCGCGCTCCTTCTTCTCCCCCGCCGCGTGCACAATCTCGGCTCCTCGGGTGAGGCGCTTCTCGATGAGCCGGTTCAGGTTGTCCTGCTGTCGCTCCTGCTTCGCCGCGCGCAGCAGGCGGCGCTGATGGATGTACGCCTCCTGCTCCGCCTTCTCCTCAGCGTACCGGCTGGCCTGCTGCCGCATGCGCTGATCCAGCTCGCTGATGAGGCCGTCGTGGTCTTTGCGCTCCGTCTCGAGCAGCGCCTCGCCGTTCTTCCAGACAAGCACTGACTGTGCGCGACTCGCATCCTTCTTGGCGACCCACTTGCTCCGCTTCGACTCGCGGATGGAGGCGAGCTTGGCCTCCATCTCGTGCCGGTGCACCTCGGCCACGCGGCTCGCCTCCTGCTGCTTCCGCTCGTCCTGCGCGGCCTGGCGCTCCCGCACCGAGCGGGCGTACTCCTGCTTCGCCAGCTCGCGGTCGTGCAGCTCCTTCTGCTTGCGCTGCCGCTCCACCTCGAGGTTGGCGAGGTTGCGCACGCGGCGCTCCTCGTTCGATCCTGCCTTGTTGACCGTCTCCTCCTGCACCTGCTCGTTGTGGGCGCGGCACTGCTGCGCCTTGGCGCCGGTGCGGTCGTTGCGCTCGCGGTAGTAGGCAACCTGCATGCTGCGCATCTCCTCCACCTGCGCGAGCCGGTGCTTCTCCGCCTCCTGCCGCTTGTGCTCTGCGTCAGCCTCGGCCTTGATACGACGCTCGTACGTGTCGAGGAGGCGCTGGTTGTTGCGCATCTCAATCCGCCAGCGCGCCTCGGCGCTGCGGCGCTCCACCTCATCGAGCGCCGACTGGATCAGCGCGATGCGGCGCTCCACCTCCGTCGTGTGCACCCCCGCAGGCGGCTGCCCCGTCGTTTCCTCCAGCAGCCCGCGCAGTTGCGCAATGTAGCCGGTGTACTCCTGACAGAGCGCGTAGTCGTCCATCTTGGGCTTGGCGGCTACTGTTGACCGCTTCCCCTTCGAGCCGCCCAGCGCGGGCAGATGCTCGTCCGCCATCTTGGCGTCACGAGAAGAGACGCACACACACAAACAAAAGAAAGGAGAGCGGCAGGACGGGTGCGCAGAGTGGCAGCCGTTTACAGAGGCCGACGCAGCACGTGAGATCGTGGATGCGGCCTCTTCAGCGGAGAAAAGGGCAGAGCTCCGTCGTTTGTTCTCGGTGTCGCAATGATGCCGTGGCAGAGGCGCTGAATAGTGGGGACAGTGAGGCGCCAGCTGATTCATCCCCCCCCCACAAAAAAAAAGGGGGAAGACGAGAGTCAGAGTGTGATTGTGATGGGAGAGAGAACGCAAAGATGAAGAGGGTGAGGGCAGACGGGCAATGCGTCGAGAAGCAAGAGGCGCGAGAACGCGCCGTGGTGCTGGAGGTCATGGAGCAGGGTGAAGCGCATAGCGGGCGGATACATGCACACCTTCACGCGAAGTAGCGGACAAGCTCCGCGCCGTGGGTGCCTGCTTCACCCTTTCCGTCCACCCACCCCTGTTCGCAAACTCGTCCCCTCCACCTGCGCGCTGCCACATTGTCGGCCCGGGCGTCACACCGGACAAAAGGCAAAGGTCATCGATTCGCTTTCCGTTTTTCTCCACTGATGCGTGGTGATTAAAAGAAAACCCGGTGGCGATGACACAAAAGCAGCAGGAGCTGCAAGGAGCCGCTGGAGCCCCGTTGGCATTGCATGGCTAAACCTTCTTTGGCTGCTTGTCCAGCGTGTGTGTGTGTGTGTGTGTGTGTGTGTGCTTTCATGTGTGTGAGTGTGTGTGTCCGTGCAGCTGTCAAGTCGACGTGTCCACTCCACCACCGTTCTCCTTCTCCTGACACGCAAGACACACACACACACACACCAGCGGGCACACTGTTCTCTTGTGCCAGCGAGCCGCACTAGTCGCGCGAGGGCGAGGTCCAGCCGTCTGATGCGTCGCATCTATCTATACGCAAGCGATAAGTACAGAGGAAATCACTGGGCCGTCACGGCCACGCCCCAACCAACATGCCCCGCCCACGTCCTACCAGATGCAGCCTTCTTCTTCTTGGGACCGCCGAGCCTCGACTAACAGCAGCAGAAGCGCCTCACCCGCTTCGCGGGCTTCGCGTCGTCAGAGCGACTCCCCTCCGGCACGGCGCTGGTGCTCGCGGAGCTGCCGCATCAGCAGTTCGCGTCCAAGGCGCGCGCGGTCGGCTGGGGAGCTGTGCATGATCTGCTCCACTAGCGACGACGCAGCGCTGGTGCGCTCGCCGCGGGATGTCTGACTCACGGCGCTCTGCATGCGCGCGGGCACCTCAGTTTGCTCAGCCGGCCGCGTGCGCGACGTGCCCCCCGCTGTGGGGGGCACGGAAGACCGTGCGGTGGCCTGCTGCTGCGACGTGGCGGGTGGCGGCGGCACTGCTGACGCGTACGATGCTCGCTTCGCAGAGCCACCGCCGGCGCGGCTGCTGGGGCCTGCCGGCGGGGGCGCCTCTGCTGGCACCTTACGCGGTGGCCGGCTTGTGGAGGCGGCGCGGACGGGCGACACCGCTGCGGCGCTGCGCTCGCGCTGCGTCGACTGCGACCGCACCCCTGCGGTGCTCTGCGAGCGGGCCCGAGAGACCGGCGCAGACGGCGGCGCACCCTGCACGTGGTGATGTGAGAAGAGCTCGCGCGCCGTGCCCTGCGCCTCGAGCTGCTGCGGGGCCGTCGCAGCCATGGCCTCCATCGTGGCCGGCATCGGCCCACCGTGCAGTCGCGCGCTGACGTACGCGCGGCGCAGAGCCTCGCTCTTCGTCGTCTTCACCGACACCGTCACGTCTGGCCGGCAGTCGTAGGGGATCAGGCGGCGCGGCGCCGGCTGGAAGGTGTACTCGCCGCCCTCGGCGACAATGCCGTCGCACACGGCGCGCCGCCGCTGGTGCTCCTGCTTCCACTCCTCCAGCGCCTCCGCACGGCGTGCCCGCACGTGGGCAATCAACTCGGGATCGGGCTTCTCCCGCTTCACCTGCGGCAGTGCCGTGGGTGAGCTGTCGGCACTGCCGACCCTGCCCGCCGCGCTCCCCGCTCGCTTGCCGGACACGCAGCTCGCGCCGGCGGCGCCCGGCACTGACAGCGGCCGCGGCGGTACCGCGCTGAGCAGCGCACTGCGCGACGGCGCCACGTGATGTTGGCTGAGGTGCTGCAGCACCACCGCCACGAACTCGGCCTCGGTTAGCCGCTGCTGGCCGCAGGTCTCAACCGCGCCCAGCAGCTCCTCTGTCTCGTCGGCGCTCAGCACATCCAGCGCGGCACGCGCGAGCTGCACCACCGAGTGCGGGGCAGTGGCGCGGTACGTGGAGCGCTGTGCCGCCGCGGCGTGCTGGGCCAGCACACGGTACTTGGCGGCCAGCACGGAGCGGCAGTACTCGTGCTGAAGGCGCTTCCTCTCCTCTGCAAGGGCAACGGCCTGCTCGGCACGTGCGACCCGCGCCTGCTCCGCGTCGAGCTCGCGCTTCAGTCGCTGGTGGACGGCGCCGCGCTCGGCGTGGCGGTAAAGCTGCGCGACGATGTCGTCATCACGCTCGCCGGCGGCACGCTGCGCCGCCACAATGCGCTGCGTCTCGCTGGATAGCACCGGCTGGTGCATTGGCGCCGGCGATGGAACACGCTCAACCGACGGAACGCCGGCGCTGCCGCTCGGGGCCGCAGGGAATGCGCCGCCACTAACGCCGCCGCGCATCGCACCACGGGAGCAGAGCCGCCCCAGCACCTCGGCGAGCTGGGTCGGCCGCGTCGACACGGGCGACGGGCGGTGCTGGTCGTCCAGCTGGTTGAGCAGCTCTGGCTTCACCTCGCGCTCGAAGGTGCGGCGGTCCTCGGCGTCGGTGTAGAGGTGGTGGAAGACGCTGCTGCCGGTGCACGGCGGCTCCACCGCGGCCGGGTCGAGGCGGGCGGTGCGCAGCGTCAGCGGCCGGAAGGTGCACGCCTGCAGCTCCCGCTCCACCTCCTCTTGCTGCTTCTGAGCCGTCCATTGTTTGCGCCGAATCAGCTCCGCGCCAACGCGGTTCTCCGGCCGCAGCGAGGTCGGCCGCTGCATCCGCGCCGCGTACGCGGACACGCGCGGGGCGAAGGGGCAGTCGCGCCGCCGCCTGGCCTCCTCGAGCACCTCCTGCCGTGCCTTCTCCAGCGCCATCCACTGCTGCTTCGCCACCTTCGCCCGCATCGCCTCCTCGTACATGTCTGGCGGCATCTCAGCTGAGCCGGCTCGCTCGCTGTCTTCGTCCGAGTAGTAGGCGGTCGAGGTAGCGTGGTGCGTCGCGGAGGTCCACTGACTCGTCAGCGCGGCGGCCCCCTCCGTGCGGGAGAGCGCCTGCATCAGCGCCGACGAGTACGCCGTCGACGACGGCTGCTGTGGCGCGGCGCGTGCGTAGGTTCCCTCAGACGTGAGCACCGTTGCCGTCGCGTCCTCCTCGTTGACGCTGTGCCACTGCGACGTCGCGTTCATGGCGCTCGTGACGGCGACGTGGCTATCGCCGAACGGCGAGTGCATCAGCTCGCCGGCGGAGAGGTGTGGCCATGGCGCCGGCATTGCCTGCGGAATTGCCCGCGAAGGGGCGGGCGGGGGCGGCGATGAGGGCGGTGGTGGCGGCGGCAGTGGTGTGCGGGCGAGTGCGGGGTGCGGCGACGGGACCGCTGCTGCGGGCGGTGGGGCGGGCACGGGCGTGGGGCCGAGGGCCGGGCCGGGCGGCGTCGCCGATTCCTCCGCGGCGGCGGCGGCGAGCTGCCCTACGCGGGAGAGGAATTGCTGGATGTGCGCATCCGCGTCGTCCGCATCGACCGGGATGGGGCTCCCCATGGCCGTCACCTCAACGGCGTTGCGCATCGACTCGGGGGTGTGCGCCTCACTCTGCGCGCTGTGCTGCAGCGCCATCGCCACGTCGGGGGCGCGACCATCGCCGGGGCTGGGCGGCGCCGGAGGCGCACTTGCACCGGCGGGGGCGGCGGCAGTCTGCGCTCGCGTGCCGCGCACGGCGTCTAGCCAGCCGGCACCACGCGTTGGTGCCGCTAGCGGGACATCACCGAGCTCGACGGAGTCGCTGAGGGGCGACTGCGTCTTGGTGGGCCTCGCCTCACTGAGCGGCATGGCGCTACGAGCGGAATTACGGTCCACTACAGAGTGGTGACCGGGGGAGGGGGGGGGGTCGGCAATGGCGCGGTTGGGTGGAGACGGGTGGGCAGGGCGATCCGGGAAGGANGGGGGGGGGGTCGGCAACGGCGCGGTTGGGTGGAGACGGGTGGGCAGGGCGATCCGGGAAGGAAAAAAGGCGAAGCCGATGCGTCAGAGTTGTTGTATGTGTGTGTGTGCGCTTCTCTGCACATGTGTGTAGGGTCTTTGATCTATCGCGTACGGCGCGGTCGAGCTCCCCAGGCGCTCGAGCACGGCCAGATAGTACAAGTGTATGGAAAACGTGAGAGAATGTGCGTGCTTGTATGTGTGCCACCAAGAGTGTGGGGGGGGGGGAACAGCTGTGCTACAAAAGAAGAAAAAAGAAGCTGCAGGCTCTTCTCTGGTACGGAGTAGACGAAGAAAGCAAGAGCGTGCGTCTATGGACGGAACAAGGGCGCTGTGAGGCGTGCAAAAAGGGAGGGAGGGGGGAAGTAGTCAACGTCAACACTCGACAAGACAAGCGGCAGAGGGGAGGGCTGGGGGGCTGGAAGAGACGCACCGTCGCCGTTACGCAACGGGCACCCACTTGCTGAACACCACAGACGCTGAACGATGGGTGCTGCTGAACGCACAAGACGGCGGTAGTGGGCGCTGGCACGAGCACACAAGGGAGAACGAGAGCGAGAGCGCACTCCCGTTGGTACGAACACAAGGCACTCCCTTCAAGTGCGGGGTGCATGTCAGCGCATGTGCGCGTAGATGTCCGCATGTGTGCGTGGAAAGGCAAGGCGAGAAACAGAAGTGTAGCAGACCTTGTTGTGTTGTGTACAGACGAGGAGGGCGCACGTTGTCGTGGTGCTGCTGTGCGCACCCTCACGGGACGATGCCCTGTCCACACCACGAGCGCGACCGTCAAGCCTGCTCATCCGCTTGCTTGAACGGATTGGGTGCAGGCAAAGGCACGCCGGTGCCTCACCTCGATTTCCATTTCACGTTTTCTTTCCTTCGCATGGCGACGTCATGAGGACGGCGACGGCGCCTCGCCGAGTGAGGTCAGGGAAGTTGCGCTACCAGCGCGGGGCCTCCCCCACTCCCCTCCCCTCCTTTGCGGGGCAACCACATCACCACGCACACACACAGATATAGAAAGCACGAGAGAATACCAGCTTCGGTGGGCAGTCGCCTTAGCGAGAGCGCTTCCGTCTTTCAACCAAAGACGCGCCACTCACTTCCCGACGATGCCTAGAAAAACTGCCTCGTCTGGCCTTGCAGCCAACATTACGGACTCTGGTGTACATTCACGGCAGCCTCCGACGTGAGAAAGGGCGAGAGCCACGCGACGCTGCAGCCGAAGCGGTTGCCCACGTCCAAGATGACGACAAAGCGTACTTTGTGAGAGCGACCGGGAGGGAGGGAGGGGCGGCGGAGGCGATGCGCAACCGCGAGCCTTCCAGCGCCGCGACGGCGCCCTGTGCCACGATCAGCCCCTCCCCCTTTTTCGGGTTGAGCCGTTTCGCTTTCCCGCCCTTTACGATGCCGCGCGCTGTGCGACAAAGGCGAGCAGGGCCGGCTGCGCGTACCGCTCCTGCGCGATCTTCTGCGCCTCCGTGACGGTGCCCTCCATAGGCCGCGGCTCAGGCGCGCCACTGTGCAGCGTCGCCGTCAACGCCTCGCCGCGCGCCCAGCCACCGGCACGCGCGAGCTCCTCCAGCTTGGCGACGTATGCCGCCTTGGCGACGTCCTCAGCGTCCACGATGAACTTCGCCGTCTCGGCAACCACGACCGCGTGGTCGGCGTTCCGCATCACCTCGCGCAGCACCGGTGGGGTCATGTACTGCGTGCACGAGGTACCAAAGAAGGCCGCGTCCATGCGCGGCACTTTGCCCTCGCGGCAGTGCAGCACAAACCGGTCCCACTCGAGCCCGATCACATGCACCCGCACCTTGGGCAGCGCCGCCGCGTAGGCGACTCCGCTCGGCGTGCCTGGCGGCAGGTAGTTGTAGTTGCAGGCGTCGTCCCAGGCGAAGGCGTGGTCGGCCCACGGCCACGGCAGGCCCGTCATGAGCGTGTACAGCCACGCGCGAACATTGTGCATCGCGACGACGCCGTTGCCGTACTTGCACGTCCCATCCGTCGTGCGGTGCCGGATGTGCGCGTTCTGCGTGAGCGCGCCAAAGCCAAAGAAGGGGCCGTTCTTGATGTCGCCGGCGTAGGTGCCGCGGTCCGCGCGGGAAAAGAAGCACAGCGTCTTGTTCGGCACCTTGTAGTCATAGCTAAAGCCGCGGCGGGGGTTGATGTGGCTGACGTCGAAGGCGACGCCGGTGTTCCGCCACGTGCGGTACTCAGGGAACTTGAGCAGATTGGTGTACTCGGTCAGGTGGAAGACGAAGTCCCAGTCGATGATGTTGTCGCGGTTGTCGTAGCGCTCAGCCATCTCCTGCCGCACACGGTGCACCCACTGCTCGCCAACGTCGGCGACAGAGGCGTCGCGGTTCCAGTGCGCCAGCTGCGTCTCCACAAAGTCGCGCTCCTTGTTCTTCATCTCTTCGAAGGAGACGATGCGGAGCAGGTCGGAGGTGTCCGACTCGAGCGCCTTGCGCAGCCGCTGCACCACGTTGCGCACCTGCGCCGCCGTGATGTCCCGCAGCAGGGCGTTGCCGTAGACGTCGAGGAACATGAGCACGCGCTCCTCCAGCTCCTCGAGGGCGAACATGCTGTCCAGCAGCCACTGCAGGAAAAAGAGGTGGCGGCAGTGCAGTCGGAGGTTCGGCTCGTAAAGGTAAAAGTGGTACGTCGGCTGCGGGGCTGCGGCGCTCCTCGACTCCGCTGCCCGCACAGAAGACAGCGTGCGGAAGAGGTGGCGAATGTCTGACGCGCCGGCGAGCAGAATGTGAACGTCGTCGCCGTCACCGCTGGTCGGCGTCCCTTGCGGGGGCGGCGCAGAGGAAGCGGCATCGCTGGTGCTCGGCGGGGACGCTTGCGGCGGCTGCGCTGCGTTCGCCTTGCGAGACTGGATCTGGCTGATGAGCGCGTCCAGCTCCGCCTCCTCCTTGCTCTTGGCGGGCGGAGGTGGCGCCGGCGCCGCCGCAGCGGGTTCGAGGTGCGATGGGGCTGCCTCCCCTGCCGCCGCGACGGGCGCCTTCGATGCCGCCGTCTGGCGCGGTCGATTCGCCAGCAACGCGGTGAAGTCGATGGCGGGCGACCAGCCCCAGCACACCTCTGTGCCGATCGAGTTGAGTAGCTGCTGCTGCTCGTTGCGCAGGTACTTGTCGCTCATCTGCCTGTCTGCAAAAGGGGAGAGCGCAGAGGGCGTACCGAAGTGGGTCTCGCGAGCTCGACTGAGACGCTGCCGGACGCGGTGCGAGGGAAGGGACCCGTCAGCCTGGAGTGGCGCAGAGGCCAATCGGATCTACGTGCGTGTGGTAGTGTGTGGCTGTTGATCTAGTGTGTGTGTGTGTATGTGTGGAGGGGGGGTGAGCTGGGCAGTGGTGACGCATCGCACGATGAGTAAAGACGCAAACAGAGACGACAAGCCGAGAGCGATCGAGAAGCGAGACGGCGAAGAAAGAAAGTGCTGCGCGGGGAGCTCCGAGAGCAGCGTTAAAGCGTCCAGGCTGTCGAAGTCGGCGACCGGTCAAGCGCACCCCACACACACATGCGCGCACGCGTCACAGCACCCGAGCTCGCCCAGCAGTTCGGACCATCTTGGTGCGCTGAGGTCTGGTTTCATGTCCCTCTGAGTGTACGCACAAACGTGCGAACACACACACACACACACATACTCTCTCCGACGTGACAACTCTCATTAGCGGTGTTTCCTTTTTTCTCTTTTTCGGCCGCCTTTGAAAAGCGCCCGCGCCACCACATCGCGCCAGACAACCCCACCCCATCAGCGAGCACACGGGCGGTGACGCTAGTAGTGCATCGTGTACGCAGCCGGCAGCGAGGGCCCGTAAGCAACGACGCTGCTGGGTTGATGCTTGGACGGTGGCCAGAGGCAGGTGAGGTGCACGTCCTTGACCGACTTCCCCACCTCGACGATGATGACAGCGCTCTGGTCCGCGGCGCTGTTCACCCGCATGCAGCCGCCAAACTCGGCCCACTGCTCGGCGCTACGCCACTTCATCTCGATGTTGTGCAGGCTCAGCGTCCCCTCACTGTCGGTGGCGTAGAGGGTGAGGAGCGGCACGGACATGGACACGACGGGGTGCACCTGCGCATAGGCAGAGCGGAGCGGGTGCGCCGTCACGACGAGACAGAGCGCCTGCCACGACACGGCAAAGTAGCGGCTGCCCTCATCGCGCACCGTGACCCGCAGCACACACGCCCTGCCGCCCCTCGACAGCACCAGGGCCTCTAGCGTCGTCACCGCCGTCCCTGCAGCCGCCTCGGGTGCCGGGTCGGCAGTCCCCACACCGTGCACAGCGTCCTCCAAGGCGGGGAGGAGGTGGAGCTGCGTTGGCACGGCGTCGCGCAGCTCCTGGTGCACGCGAGCCAGCGGCACGGCGTCTTGCACGCGTGCCACCTCGACCGTGCCCGCCCCGTCCTCCGCCTCCCCACGCCTGTCCTCGAGCCGCCACACCGCGAGCGTGCCGTCGTTGCCGCTGCTGAGGAAGCAGTGCCGCAGCCCCGCCGTTGCGGTGCACCGGCTGTCAAAGGGCAGGAGGGCGTGCACAAAGGCGCTGGCGTGGCTGTTCGCCACGGTCTGCACCACGGCCCCCGCCGCGATGTCCAGCACGCGCAGCGCGCCGTCGAAGGAGCCGGTGATGAGGAGGGTGTGGTGTCCGGAGAGCGCCGCCGTGCCGCGCGGGCCGCCGAAGAAGAGCGCCGTCACGCCCATCGTGTGCGCCTTCTCGAAGCGACGCACGAGCTTGTGGCTTTCTAAGTTGTACACCTTCACCCAGCCATCGCGGTAGCCCACAGCGAGCCAGTCCGCCGCCGGAGATGGCTGGCCACCATCCGCAACGACTGCGTCGCGCGTCATGCACAGCACCCCGCCCGTGTGCCGCAGTGAGGCGCCAGCCGTCTCGCCAGTCGCGGCGTCGACAAAGTCCACCGCGCCATCGGCGCAGCCGACGAGCAGCAGCGCCGCCTCGCCGCGCGGCAGCGGCGCACAGCAGCAGGCGGCCCGCTCGCCCGTGTACGGCAGCCGCCGCTGCACCTCCTTGGGCGCTGTCAGTGGGTATTGCAGGAAGGTGTCCGCCCACGCCACGTCACCGGGCAGGGCCGGCTCGCGCTCCCGCTTCCGCCCTCCCGCCGCGTGAGCACCAGCCAGCGCCTCCTGCATCGAAGGCGCAGTGTGGCCCAGCTGCAGTGCCGCGCTGGGGTGCTGTGGCACTGCGCCGTTCCAGCCCCCCGCTGCTCGCGCCAAGGCAGCCGGCAGGCGTCCCACAGGGGCCTCGGCGATAAACCGGATCGCCGTCTTGAGCTGCTGCAGAAGCGCAGTGCGGCGCTGGCGCATCTCGGGCGTGACGTGGCGGGTAGCTGCGATGCCAGCAGTGCCCTCGCTCATCGTGCGCTGCCCGTTCTCAATCATCTTCTCCAGCCGGATGTACCGTGCAGGGGTGTCCGTCCTCATGAGCTGAAAGATGGGCGCGTTGAGGAGGAGCGAGCGGGCCGCCGGCACGAGGCCGTGCAGCTCCACCATCTCCTCCAGGATGACCTCGTACAGGTTGGCCTTGATCTCCTCCGGCAGCAGCAGTCCGTCCACGTAGACGTGCAGCACCTCCGCCCAGCTGCCCTCCATCACCGCTCCCTCCAGGCCGCACTCTGTCGCCGGCGCAAAGCCCTTTGCGTTGCCTCGCTTGCCGCTGAGCGAGGGCGGCGCTGGAACGGTGGCGTCGGTCTTGACGTGGATCGTGTTGTACGGCACCTTCGACTCCGCCTGCAGAGCACGCAGAGACTGCTGATAGCCGTTCTCATCGAGGAACTCGTACACGTAGCGCAGCACCCGCTCGTGCGCAATCACGCGCGACGACTGCGACGAGGGCAGCAGCGGCGAGGTGGACGGGGACGTCATCGAGCGACGTGATTGCCTATGTGCTCTGGGGGTAGGGGGGAGGAGCGGGCTGCGTAGTTGTGAGAGCAGGCCAGTGCAGACCCGGAACCTAGCGCATACAAGAGATACGAAGGGGGAAGAAGAGTACGTGGTTGTGCAGTGCGCACAGCTCCCGCAGCGCCAAGACAGTCAACCAGAGGAAGGAAGTTGACGAGCCCAACAACGCGGTAAAAAAAAAGCAAAAAACGAAGTGCCGTACGTCAACGGTGTGCACAAATTCGCAGAGGGGGGAGGGGCAGTGATGCAGTGAAGCGACCCGCATCATGTAGAACCATGCGACGTGTGCGAGCGCTGGTGCAAGGGGCGGTCGTCTGCACACATTCCACCCCCGTCGCTCGTCTTCGCACGGTGCAGGAGGCCCTGCCAGCGTGCAGGACAGCCGACCACGGGGAGGTGGCATGCCCATCTGTCCAACTTCTCCGAGAATGCATTTGCGTGGGTGTTCTTTCCGCCATTTCTTCTTCCACAGCGTGCCGCTGCTCTCTTGCGGTGTGGCTTTGGTTGTGTGCGCACACACTGCGCTGCACGGGCAGAAGCCATCCCCGGTGACTGTTGACAGAGTACATAGATGTGTGTGTGGGGGGGGGGGGGCGGCTAGTAGGACTCAAGGGAGCAGCGGAGGGGGGAGGCAGGTCCGTCACGCACGAATACGTCAACCAGTCGCAGAAGCACAGCTACGTGGTGAGGGGAAAGGGAGAAAGAGAAAACGAAGGGCTGCGGTGGTCCTCGAATGCCGTCGGGACGAGGTCCAGCTGCTGCGTAGAAGGCAGACGATGCTGAAGAGAGGAGAAGAGAAAGAGTGGCGGACAGCCCAGAGGGCTGGCCTCCGGCACCCCCCCCCCCTCCCTCGCTCTCTCCTTCTCGCCGCGCACGGCGCTCTCTCAGCCACTACGCCGCCCGTTGCGCTCCTTCACGGTGCTGGGCGATGATGCTGGCGAGCTTCGCGAGCGCGGCGGCCTCGCGCTGGGCCTGCGCGCGGACGAGCTGCTCCCGCCGCCGACGCAGCGACTCACCCTTGGCGTCCATCCGCTCGCGCACCATCTGCCGCGCCTGCGTCGTGGCCTGCACCCACAAGTCGTCCTCCGTCGTGACGGTGTCGCCGTCGATGTAGCGGCGACGGCGCAGCACAGGCAGAATGTCGGCGGCCCACGTGCGCACCATGCGCGCCTCCATCATTCGGCGCTGCTGCGGGTCGCTGAACTCCTTCTCGGCCGAGTCGAGCTCCGCCGCGATGTCGCCGGCAGCAGACCCGTGCGCCCGCTTCCGGGCCCCGTCAAGCCGCACGTTGCTCGGATGTACGCCGTAGACCGCCTGCAACCGCTCCGCCGTCGCGCGGCCGCGCTGCTGCCGCATCTGCGCCTCCGCCGCGCGCGTCTGCCGGAGGCGGCTGAGGTCGACGGCGGCGGCCACGGCGTGCGAGGTGGGCGCGAGGAAGTAGTAGTCGTCATCACCAGCCCCCTCGGGCTGTGCCGGCTCCTCGCGGCGTGGAGACGACGGTGTGGGGGCCATGAGATGCAGGTGCGGCTTGGAGAAGTCGATGGCGGCGCGTGGGGCGCCGGGAGCGGAGGAGCGGCCCGACGACAACGACGGCGACGGCACGCGCGACGAGGCCAGTGAGGACGACGAGCTTGAAGACGAGTCAGAGGAGATCGCCAGTGCGTCGGCGCGGTGTTGCGGGCGGGAGTCTGTGGAGGAAGACCGAGGTGCTGCCGTCGCCCGGGTCGTGCGTGCAGTCGGCGCGCTTGCACTGCTCGGGGCAGCGGAGGGGGCGTCGCGGCGCTGCGGGAGCTGCGAGGAAGACGGCGAGGCGGTGACGGCGGGAGGCCGCGCAGCTGCGGCACGACCGCGCGCGCGTGACGCGACCGGTGGTGCCGCAGCTGTCGGACCAGGGACTGGGAGCGGAGGAGGAGGAGGGGGAGGGGACCGCGAGGCCGTCTGCGATGGCGAGGCGTCTGTCGAGAGTGTGGCCTTGCACATCTCTTCGGGAGGCGCCAAGTCGTCCGCGATGCCCTCTCGCCGCTTCGTGCACGCGTTGCAGAGAAACATGACGGGCCGCTCCGCCAGTCCGAGGCAGTCGAGGTGCACCGCGTACGTGCACTGTCGCCGGTCACAGAAGATCATGCGGGCGGCATTGTGCGCCTGCCGGCACACGTCACACACGACGCTCTCCAGCAGCGCACTCTCCTGCTGCGCCACGTCGTCCTCGTCGTCGTCCGACACGTTCCACGCAGCGTAGTTGCGCTTGCGCACCTTCGTCTCTTCCTCTGCCCCGGTGTCCGGCTTCACAGTGTAGATGCGAGTGAAGCGGGCTTTGCAGTTGGGGCACACGTTCGTGCTCTTCGCCCACTCCTTTATGCAGAAGGAGCAGAAGAGGTGGTGGCACGAGTTGAGGCGCCCGCGTGGGTTGTCGATCGGGTGAACTTCGGTGAAGCAGATGCCGCAGATGCTCTCGTACGCCTCTGTGGAGGCCGTTGTGGGCCCCTGGGCTGGCCGCGGCACCGCCCTGCTCGGAGTTGTGGGCTGCGACGAGGATTTGCTCATGACGCGGCCACGCCTCCCCTGGCCTGGTGTTGCAGGTTGTGCCGGAAATAGGGAAAAGGGCGAATACGACGGGCGTGCCTGATGGCGTGGCAGCGCGGCGGTCTCGGACCTATGCGTGCCCGACGGGTGTATGGGAGAGCGGGCAGTGGGAGGCTGCAGCACGGCACGGCATGGGTGCAAATGCAGGAGAGAAGGGAAGCGAGTCAGCAGACAGGCGCGCGTGTTTACACGTGGAGAGGGGCGAGTAGGTGGGTGGGCAGAGGAGGACGACTGACAAACGATAGCGAAAAGTCACCTCCCTCCGCGCACACATCCGCGCAGTACCACTACAAAGTTGAAGAGAAGCCGCTTTAAGCGCTTCCTCGGTGGCACACAAGAGAAGCGGTGCGAGGTGGCCACAGAGCGAAACGGATCGCTGCACCGCGCGCGGCAAGGAGCGCCGAATGCGCCGAGTCGACCATCCGACTCTTTTTTCTGCACGTTTGTTTGGGAATTGGTGCACCTCACGGACACTCGCAAACATCACAACACACGCGCGGGGGGTGGGGTGGGGTGGGGGATAGGGGTAGGGAGCGGAGGACATGCAAAGTGCAGGGCCGGCGCCCCGCGCAGGCTCCCCTCCGCCCGATGTCAACGCCAACGAAACGCAACGGCGAGGCGAGTTGTGGCGGCAGCTCGCGCCGGGGAACGGGAAAAAAAAAAGACCAAAGAAAGCGGTGACCTCGAGCGGTCCATGAAAGGAGGCACTCGCGTTCTCAGACGCGTGCGGACAAACACGTACCCATCTGTACACCACCCCACTTGCGCGCCTCCGCGAGGGGGGTGCGTGCTCGCCAGCACAGGTGCAGTGAGCCTCACGCACCATGGCGGAGCTGCCGCGACTACGCCTCCTTGAGGAAAGGGTGCTCGAGGATGTCGGGGATGCTGGGCCGCTGCTTGGGGTTGGTCACGAGAAGGTAGGCGATGAACTGCACCGCCTGCTCGTCGTAGTCGCGCAGCCGCGTCGGCAGCGGGGCGACGTGGTACACCTTGAAGTTGCGGTCGTAGCCCGGCAGCTTCGTGACGCCGGGCCACGTCTGCTCCGTTGGCGTGCCCACAACGTAGAAGACCTTGTCCAGCTGATCGCGCGAGTTCTCGCCGCGGAAGAGAGAGTAGCCGAGGATCATCTCCGCGACGATGCAGCCCACCGACCAGACATCCGCCGCAGGGGTGTAGTGTCGCTCCCCGAGGATGATCTCCGGCGAGCGGTACCACAGCGTCATCACCTCGTGCGTGTACGTCTGCACCGACATCTCAAACGTCCGCGCGAGCCCGAAGTCGGCCAGCTTCACGTAGTACTTGGTCTCGCCGCTCTTCTTGTCGCGGTAGTTGGCGACGAGGATGTTGCCGGGCTTGAGGTCGCGGTGCAGAATGCGGCTGTTGTGGCACGTCCACAAGGCGTACAGCATCTGCCGCGTAAACTCACGGACAAAGGAGAGCGGCACCGCCGTCCCGTTCGTCGGCTTCTGCCCACTCACCGGGCGGTACCGCTTGATGAAGGCGCGCAGGTCCTCGTCGAGGAGTTCGAAGACAAGGTACACGCGGTGCTCGCTGCAGACCACATCGAGCAGCCGCACCACGTTCGGGTTGTCGTTGAGGTCGTGCAGCAGGGTGACCTCGCGAATGGTGGTGGCTGGGACGCCCTCGGAGAAGCCGTCAAGGCGGAGCTTCTTGATGGCGTACTTGGCGCCCGTGGCCTTGTTGCGGGCCCTAAAAACGATGCCGTAGGTGCCCTCGCCAAGCACCTCCTCCGGCTCGTACGCGGCACTCAGCGCCGTGATGTCGACCGGGTCCAGCTTCCCACCCAAACTGCTGACTGCAGCCGTCATGCCGGGCGAAGGAAAAACGGGCAGCGCGGGTTTGGGAACGAGAAAGGGGGGGAGGGTGGAGTCCGTCGCCGTCGCGGCAGCGACGTCTGCGGGGGCGAGAACGGCAGGAGCGGCGCAAGCGGAGAACAGTCCGCGAGAGCGTCTCGAGCGTGCGTTGCAGCGTGCCCCAGAGCTGTGCGCGCACAACAACCACGGCGAGGGCGGAGAGAGGAGGGACAGAGAAGGAGCACAGATGGGCTTCGCACAAGAGCGGGGAGGGTCTAGGAGGGAGCACGCAGGCGCCGACCGCTTTACCAGGAAGGAGAAGGCGCGCGTGTGGTCGTGTAGAGTTTAGGACGCCGTGGCCGTCAAGGAGTCCACGTCTGGGGGGGGGTGAGAGAAGTTTGTAAAGCCGCACGTACAAGGGGAAAAGTGGCGACTGGAAACAAAAAAAAAACGTGGACCTCCAGGCTGTTGTATTTGAGCGCTCTCCCCGATACAGAGGAAGGGTGTGAGTGTGCGTGTGCGTGTGTGCGTGTGTGTGTGTGCGTGCGTGTGTGTGCGCTTGTGATGGAGGGAGGGGGAGAGGAGGAAGCGACAGGACTTGCCTCGGTGTTGGAGCTGGTTTGACTCGGGACAGAAAGAACGAAAGCCACGGGGGGAGCGTTGCCCAGGGCGTCTCAGAACCGCGAGCTCGACAGCACCGACGAGTGCGCGGCATCCTTCGTCACCGAGCACAGAAATGAAGGGCGCAGCCGAGGCCTATTATTCCAACCGCAGCAGCAGCAACAGCACCTCCTCTGACCTTGGAGGAGCAGCGCAGACACCAGCTGCACGCACAGCAGTTGAGGAGCGGCGCACGGCTCCCGCTCTTTGTTGCTCTGCTCTGCCCGCGCCTTCGCGGCGTAGCTGCTTTCTTTGTTGAAACACGTCTTTATATGATGGTAGATCCAACACGGACACGCCACGGACGTCCCTCCCTCCCTCCCCCGCCCCCTCATTTCAGTAGCCGCACCATGTCAAACGTGGGCAGGCACACACGCGTGCGCATCGGAAGCTGACAGCTCCCTCGTTCACGGTGAGTCGGGGCTTCTTCACCGCCAGGAGGTCGTCTGGTTGCCCCCCCCCTTCTTGGCTCTTTTCTATGACGGCGCGCTCTCGACGGCGGCGATGATGCGGGCCAGCATGGCGGCAAGCTGCAGCGACGTGCCAACGCCCTCGGCAATACGCATGGTGGTCTCACCTACCACCTTCAACACTTCGAGCTGCTGCAGCTCGCTGCGGAAGAGACGCGCGTTGGTCTGGATCACCTTGAAGAAGGTGGCGATGACGTCGGCAGGGGCGTAGCCGCGGTTCAGCAGGCGGTTCATCTCCTTGTGCGCCTCCTCGATGTTGCGCTTCGTCACGCAGGCGGTGATAATGTTCTCGACGAGGACGGGGTGCGGCTGGTCGCACACCTTGAACACGTTGTCGGCGTTAACGAGGCCGTAGCCGGTGTGCGTCGCCTGCAGCGCGTTCATGGCCTGCCGCAGGTCCCCCTCAGCGAGGTACAGCAGCGCCTCGAGCCCGTCATCGGTGTAGGACACCTTCTCCTGCTGGACGACGTAGACGAGCCGCTTCAGGATGTCGGCGTCGCTGAGCTTTTTGAAGCGGACGACGGCGCAGCGGGACTGGATCGGCTCGATAATCTTGCTGCTGTTGTTGCACGCAAAGGCAAAGCGCGTCGTGCTGCTGTGCAGCTCCATCGTGCGACGCAGCGCCTGCTGGGCGGCCGGCGTCATGCTGTCCGCCTCGTCGAGCAGCACAATCTTGTGGAGGTGCACGACCTGCTCCTCCGCTGCGCCGTCGCTACCGCCAGAGAAGAACTTCTTAGGCAGTGTCTTCTTGGTCTGCGCGAAAAGCTTGATCTTCTCCCGCACCACGTCGAGCCCGCGGTCGTCGCTGGCGTTCAGCTCCAGCACGGCGTCCTTTAGAATGTCCTTGTTGGCGCTCGACCCACCCGACGAGGTCGCCGTGCCGGTGTCCGCCTCTCCGCCCTGCAGCAGGAGGTCACGAGCGAGGCACAGCATGCTAGTCGTCTTTCCCGTGCCGGGTGGTCCGCACAGGAGTAGGTTTGGAAGGTTGCCTTCCTTGGCGATGACCTGCAGACGTGAGATCGCCTCTGTGTTGCCGACGATGTCGGCCACCGTCTGCGGGCGGTACTTCTCCACCCAGGGTGTGTTGGACGTGGCCATGGCGGCAGTCACGCAAGCAAGAAATTTTTAAAAAAGGGGATCGGCGTATTGCGTGCAAATGGACGCCGGCATAAGGATGCTACGCGTCTATGGGACGGGCTGTGATGGGCCTCTATGTGCGGGCTCGTGGTGAGTCTGGGTGAGCGTATGGGGGTGGTGTGGGGGGCGACCGAATGTTCAGTGCGGTGTTAGTGCAAACACACAAGGTCGTTGCAAGAGGGAAAACAGGAGACACCGAGTCGAGATGATGTGCTCGTGCGTGTGCGAGAAGTGTACTTGGCGAGAACGAGCACGGGCGATTCAAGGTGCCGGCAATGCACTCAGCCTTGGCTCACGCGATTCACGGTGAGCTACTGCGACGAAGAGCCTGCAAGTCTGGCTGTGACGCAAACCACGCAGCCTCAGTGAGTCAAACAAAAAGAAAACAAAGGACATGCCTCCCATCGCCACCGTAGGCCGCCACACCGTGATTGCTTTCGTTTCGGCGCGAGTTTCCTTTTTCCTTTCCCGCCGCGGGTCATTGCTGTAGTGAGGGACTGCACTTGAGTGGGACTCTCGTCCGCTGTATCGGATGCCTCTACGGGGGCAGCGAGCATTCATCTCTTGAGAGGTGTCACCAGTCTGTGGCACCGCGCGTCGGGCACGCACCAGTGCACCGTGCGGGAGACGATCAGGAAAAAGAGGCGCTTGTTCAAGCACACACACACACACACACTTGCTCTGGACCACGGGAAAAGACCACGGCGAAGGCAGACAGACACGCAAACAGACGTAAGCAATAGAGGAGGAGGGAGAGTGGAGTGGGGCACAGGCGCAAGGAAAGAAAGAAACAAGCAACAGAGGAGGCACAGTCGAGCAGGTGTACGAGCACGAGCCGACGAGTGCAAAGGCACAGAGAGGAACAAGGCGGAAGGAAAGGGAAGAGAAGCGCGCGTGGAATGGCTACATGAAAACGCCGCCGCGGGTGTGTGCACTTGGGCACCCGCACACACACACACATACACACATACGCCGATCAATTTGATGTGGCGTTCAAGTTTGGGGAGAGCCACCGCAACGTTGCCGAGCGAAAACTGATAAACGCCGCCCACACATGTGTCTCCAACTCTGATCTCGATTCAGCGGCGGAGGAGGGAGACGGGATGGCGACGTGACCGGAGTGGGACGAGGGGGAAAGAGTGAAGACGTCCACGTAAGTCTGGCGATACCGTTCGCTACTCGACACGCAAGCGGTGCACCGTCCCATTCGGGTGCCTCTCTGTGCGTGCGGGTGCGAAGCCCCCGGCTGAACGAGAGAGCCGGGGTCAGAGAGGCGGCGCACGGCGCATCCGCACACCACAGCGTGCAAAACAAAAACGGGAGGAGGAGGGGGGAGGGGGCAAAGAAAAGAAGTGGTTTACGTGGCACGGCGACGCGGTGACAGGTGCGGTGGGGGAAAAAGCAGCCACGGCACGCCGAAGCAGACACGAGGAATTCAGAGAGACATCCAGTGGGCGGGTGAGGGCGTCACGTCCCTCATTCGCGGACGAGCGGGAGGAAAAACAAGTAAAAGCAGAAGAGAAAAGAGAACATCGGCCGGGTACCGTGGCAGGAGAATGACAAAAATGGCGGTGCACACACACATACACATACACATACACACACACACACACCACACGCTGCACCCGTCGACCGCACAGATGATCGCAGCGGGACAACACCGAGAAAGAAAAAATGAAGAAAGCAAGAAAGTCGAACAGGGAATCAGCATTCTCTCACAGACACAACATCAGCGCGCCGGGAGTCGGTGCGGGGGGGGGGGGGAGGAGCGCAAACCTTGAGAAGAAAAACAAAATGATGTCGTGGCCAGGCACAGCGCAGGCTCGCTACGCACATACAACGCTGGCTAGTGAAAGCGCCGGCGCGCTCTTCACACGCGTGGGCACCGCCACGCACGACGCAGCGCAGCGCCTCAGTCGGCAAACATGGTGAGAATGCTGGCGAGCAGCGACACGACGCACGACACGACAAAGAGGGCGAAGCCGAAACTCAAGTCCCACTTGGTGGCCTTGAGAGACTGCATGCCGCACCAGCCGTGGAGGTAGAGGTTGAGGGCGAGGCCCAACGTGACGGCCGCCGCCGCCGCGGACAGGAAGAAGTACAGGGCCAGCGGGAACTTCACCACGGCGGAGAAGAGGAAGAGGAAGATGGCCATGATGAGGTCGGCGACAGCCAGCACGCATGTGACGACGGCGATGCCTTCCGCGGCCTGGATGAGCATGTTGCCGCTGTAGCACGTGAAGAAGTTGTCGCGCAGGTCGACGGTGGTGTTGCCGGATGTGAGCTGCCACAGCGTCATCTTGCTCCCCGCCTGCGCGCCACCCACCAGCATGCCAAACTGCGCCAGCACACCCGCGTCGGTTGTGATGTTAAACCCGGGGCTGTGGATCGTCGCGTTGAGAGAGGCGACCGTAGCTGTTACGCTGCTAGACATCGTGAAGAAGGGCATCAGAGTTCCAACGACCGCCAGCGCCACGGCGATGACGGAGCAGACCATCACCGTGACCCGCACGGCCGTGTAGTTGGTCATCTTCGCACGGCAGACACGCCAAAGGGGAGGGGGGAGGTGAGGGCAGTGTGGAGAAAAACGGTGAAGGGGTGAAGCAAGGAGGCGGAGAGGTGCGCCTGGCGTGAACTACCGCAACACCAGTCAGATTGCGAAGCAGGGGGGGCGCAGAGGAGGAGGAACGGCGCACCGGACAAACGCACACAAGACCAAAAGAGAATGGAGGAGGAAACGAGAGGGGAGGAGAAAGTGGAGCGTGCAGCGGCGTGAGCGCTTCTTCGGCGTGCAGCGGTGTGAAGGCCAGCGAAGTTGGTGCACACCGTGAGCGCGTTGAGGTGAGGCGGGGGGAGGGGGGGGGCAGAGGAGGGGGGAGGGACCAGAGATGAAATGGAAGACGGTACGCGGCATGTGGGGTGCGGAAAGGAGGGGGGGGGCGGGTGACAGGAGCGTTACCATACTGTGAGTTCCGGTTCAAGTGCGTACACGTGTCGTCTGAGATGTAGGTGACGGCACGGGCAGCTCCACTTCACAACCATCCACCCCCCCCCACCCCCGCACCACCCTTTCCATCTCTGATGTCGTTCTGCGTTGGCCACCGCTGGCGAAACGGGTGCACTCAATTTCCTCTGCTCTTCTTTGTCAGCTTCCCAAAGCCCAACGCACGCTGGATACGGCGCGCTTGCTGAACAGACACGATAATTCGGCAGTCCCCCCGTACGGCAAATTATACACCGACGCACACACACGCAGGGCGGAGGGGGGCGCGTGGCACGATCAGAAACTGCGCCGGCGCTGTGCCTCGGTGCGGCGCAGCAGCGCAATGCGGGCAGAGACGGGAAAGAGAAAGACGCTGCGGTCGAAGTCCTCGGTGCCCTCGATGTCGCGGCGATGGATGTCCTCCTCCTGCAGCACGGCACGCAGTCGGGCCTGAATGCGGCGCAGCTGCATCGTCGGGGAGGCCGGGGCCACCAGCGACGCAGAAACGAGGGGGTCTGTCGTGCCGCTGGCGCTACTGATCGATGCCCGCTCCCGCGGCGTGCCGCGGTCCAGGCCATCGCCCCAGCCAGGTCGGGTGCCGGCGCGGTGGAAGAGGTGGTTCTGCTCTGACAGCGACGCCGCCCCGCTTGCCGTGCTCACCTCCTTGATGGGCGAGATGTTCGGCGTGTCACGGTAAGCACGCGGCGTGTGCAGGTCGTCGGCCACGCGCTGCCGCAGCGCCACGCTGCCGAGAATGGCGCCCTGCGCCGCCACGCCACCATCGACGCCGCGCGGCGGACGGGTCGGGGTGGGCTGGCCGGCACCGGTGCGCAGCGCATAGGCCGCGAGCGTGTGCGTTGCGTACACACGCGGCGACGGCGAGGTCGCTGGCGTGGCAGCCACAGTTGCTGTTGCTGCCGGCACAGCGAGCGGCGGCGGAGGCGGGGGCCCGGCTGCAGCGGTGCTGGCGCTGCTGGCCTGTGCGGGTGGAGCCGGCGCACGTGATGCCTCGCCGGCCGCCACGCTTCCGTTCTTTGCCACGCCCGCCGTGAAGAGAGGCACCAAGGCTGCCCAGCGCTGCCCTCGTGCAAGCATCTCGCCGCGGTAAAGATCGACGCGGGCCTCCTCCTCGGCCTCCACCAGTCGCTGCCGCCTGCTGCCCTCCTCCCGCACCACCTCCTCGTAGGCCTGCTGCCGCAGGACGCGCATCGCCTGCATCCAGGGCGAGGCGCCGTCAGCGACGCCATGCGGTAGGCCGACGTCGTAGGCTCTGCCCATCACGTCACGCAGCGCCGGGTACGCCGCGGGGGTGCTGCACGAGCTGCGCGCCGCCTCGTCCTCCGAGGCGCTACGCCCTGTGCGCGTGGCAGGGCTGTCGCTCCGCTGACGCATGCGGTACGGCTGCTGCATTGCAAGTGGCGGCGCGCCCACGTCTGCCATCTCCCTGCGACCCAGGTTGTCGATGGGGTCGACCGCCCCCGCATCGCGAGGCCCACCGGGGCGCCGCGGGGTCGTAACGGCGCCCATTCGTTGACGCCGCTCCTCGCGCAGGAGGTCCTCGCGCTTCTGCACGAGTGCCAGCACTGTGCGGTCCTCCAGGAACGGCGAGCACTCGTTCAGGAAGTCGTCCACCTCCTGCGCGCTGGTGGCGTCGAGGAGCTGCACCGCGAGCCTCTGGGCGGCAACGATTTCGTGCCGCAGCGACTCGGCGTTGCACAGGTCTGTGTACATGCACAGCTGCACCTCGTCCGGCGCACTGCGGGCCTTGACGAGCGCCTCGAAGATGCCGCGCTCGTTAAGCTCCTTGCACGCCTTGCGCAGCGGCCGCACGTACGACTTGCACGCGTCCGTGTGTACCAGGTGCATGTCCTTGGCGCGCGCGATCAGGCTGCCTAGCGCAGACGACGGCGTTTTGCGGGCACGCGACGAGACGTGCAGGGCGTCCTCTGCCGCCGTGATGGCCAGCTCCAGTTCAACAATGTCGCCCTTCTCCAGCGCATCCTGCAGCGCCGCCGTCACGGCAGACGTCTGCATTGATTGAACTCGCTTGCGCAGGCGAGGGAAAGAAAGGGAAAGAGAAAAAGAGGGAGGGGGCGTGCGACGCACCACGTCGCTTGAGGTCCGTCGCCGCTGCAGGGCTCAACGCGGCACTGCTTTGCGTTCACGTGACAGCTGCACAGACGGAGCCAGCCAAGGGGAACAGCCTCGTACACTAAAGCACAAAAAGAGCGCTGCGCAGGTGCACAGCCACGCACCTTGACAGACTTCACGGAGAAGCGCGCGGTGGTGGAGACGAGGCCGCGGCTGTGCGCTTCCTCGTTGTTGTCTAAGAGATCTAGCGGCAAGGGAAGAAAAGAAAAAAGAAGCTAGTCGTGCAGAAACCCGAAATGCGACCGAAATCCGTGTTGAGTCGCTCACGCAGAAAGGGGGGAGGCGGGGATCACGACAAATCGTCGAGTGAAGTGCAGACAAGGATCAGAGAGGGAGACGCCACTGTTGCGGAGATGAGAAACGAGCTCTACAGATAACGAGCGTGTGCTCTCCCGGCGATGGTGCTACGACCAAGCAGTGCGTGAGGTGACAGCGCGGCGTTCGCACAGGTACGAGCGCCGCCTCGGCTGGCTCTTTGTCGGGACGAGATACGGTAGTTCTCTTCCAACGAGTCGACGCTCGTGCTAGAGCTGGTGTTGCGCGTCGGCGTGGAAGTGGTTGTCGCGGCGTGCGGTTGCGATGCGTGTGTGTGTGTGTGTGTGTGTGTGTGTGTATGTGTGTGTGTGTAAAAGTGCGTGCAGTGTAGAGGAGCAACGAAAGCAACGGCCACGGGGACGAGAAACGACAGTCGGAGCCGGTGTTGGCGAGTCTGCATCTACACTACGTCAAAAGGGGACTTCTCTGTTGCATCGACCACGCACAGGGGTGACGCACTCGGGGGCCCACCTCCGCGAGGCGGTTGACGGCGAGAGCGAAAACTCCTCTCTGCACCCCGGGGGGGGGGGGGTGAGGCGGTGAAAACAATTCAAGATGCGCTGTACTTCACCTCCTCCTCAGACGCGACGTCACACAAAGTGGCGCTGTTCATCCACGAACGCGCTGAGTCGTCACAGGGCCATGACAAGCCCAGACCGAGCCAGTGCTGGCTGGGCAGAAGGTGCGCGATTCCTTCCGTGCCAATGCAGCACATGAACCACTCTGCTGCCGAACCACTTCAGTTCACATTCGTTTCTCTCTTTTTTTTTCGTTTCGTTTTTTTCGTTTGGAAAGACGCAAAGACAGTAATCAGCACAAGCAAGCAACACCTGTCTCGTCACCACCGCTACGGCGAGAGCGGGAGAGAGCACGGGATAGGAACCTGCTCGTACACGCCCCTCACTCGCCCCCCCCACCCGCCACTGGAAGAGGCCCACTGACGCGGCGAGGTCGCCGGTGGCATTATGGGGCAAAACAGTGGGAGACGGGGGAGCGTATCGGCACAATCAGCGGACATGCATCCACACACGCAGAAACACGCACAGACAACTCGAAAACGGAATCAAAAACTGGCTTACATCCGCAGACACACAAGATGGAGGGCGACGCAGTGCCGCCACCCCACTGAAAAACCGTACATACTATACATGCGTCCAACAGGGCTCGACACCAGCGGAAAAGACAAACACACACACACACACATACAGAAGACTGTGTCGGCGAGCGGCGCTACGGACAAGGGCGGGGGAGCGCCGCAACGCTGCGCCTCCGACGGAGGCGTTGGGCGGTGCAAAGAGCGGAGAAGAAGAAACGAACACCACTGCAGCAGCGACGGCCCACCGCGTCCGCAGCAAGAGCGGCAGGTGAGAAGGGGATGGGTGGCCTCCCCCGGAGGGGGGGGGGGAGAGTCGCACAGGCACTGCTGAGCTGCAGAAAAGCACTCGGAATGGAGGTGGTTCACGACAGGGGCAGCGGGAAGGGCATGAGACGCCCCCCCCCCTCCTCTCCTGCGGTCTTCTGTGTATTCCAGCTCTACTCGAGAAGGGCCTCCTGCGCGGCGCGGCTCTTGGCTAGCTGCTCCGCGTTGAGGCGGACGACCTCGCGGATGAGCTCGTCGACCAGCGCACGTGCCTTCGTCTTTTTGGCAAGCTCCTTGTCCACCTCGCCCAGCAGCCACGGGAAGAAGTCGAGCTCCACCTCGTTGAGCACGCGGTCGGCAAACCAGCCCTCATCCTGCAGCCGCGAGAAGACGCGGTTCTCCATGTTACTCATGTACGCCTTTGCGAACTGGCGCGCCTGCAGCTTCTCCCGCGTCTCCTTCTCACGCTGAATGCGCTCCATCTCCTGCTTCTTGCGACGCTCCTTCTCCTCAAACTTGCGCCGCTCCTCCGCCTCGAGCTTCTGCGTCTCCAGCAGCTCCTCCTTGCGGCGCTGCTCGAACTCGATCTGCTGCTGGCGCAGCAGCTCCAGCTCCTCCTCCTGCATCACCTCTAGCATCGCCTGCTCGAGCGTCTTGCCCACCAGCACCTCCAGAATCGGCTCGACCGCCTCATCGAAGCGAAACAGATCGCCTTCGTGGATTTGGGTCTCGGCGTCGCGGCCAGACTTGGTCGGCACGTACTTGGGCGTCGCCGGGCGGTCCATGAGCGGGTCCGTCTGCGTCTCCTGCACCTGCTGCTCGACGCGGTCCGTGAGCTCCTCGAGGTACTCGTCGGTCTGGATCTGCGTGTTGTGGCGATCGTCGCCCGGGTCGGGTGTGGCCATGTGCCGCCGCGCCGCCTCGAGCTGCTGGCGCCGCTTGATCGAGGCGGCGCGCTGCGAGGCCTGCTTGCGCCGCTGTGTGTCCACCATCTCGCGCTTCTCCATTTCCGCCCGCGCGGCGGTGGACATGATGGGGCTAGCATAGGTGTTACCGCGGTAGACGCGGCGGTCGTACATGATGTTGCCATAGCGCTGCGACGAGCCCGGCGCGTTCGGGCCGGCGTTGCGGGTACCGGCGGGGTCGCGGTACTTGGGCTCCTGGAAGCCCTGTGGGGGCTGCCGGAAGGTGTAGGCCGCCGCCGTCACCTCCGTGTCTGCCGCCTGTCGCTGCATCGCTGCGGACAGAACGGGGCCGCGGTGGAGAGTGGTCGCTGAGCGGAAGAGAGAGATGCGGGAGGAGAAGGAAGCGGGTGGAGGACGAGAGTGGGCGTTTGTGGGTATCCTTGGGACTGACAAGCGAGTGCGCGCCGGGGGTGGCGGGGTGAGGAGGCGGAATGCCGTCGGTCTCGGCGAGGACGACCTCAACGCAGGCCTGTCGAGTGGCGAGGGGAGGGGGTGGAGGTGGATAGGGGAAGGGGGAGGAAAGAAATGGGGTTCTGCGCTGCTGCTGGGTGTGCCCAGTGGCGTGGAGGAAGGGCGCGAGAGGAGGAGTCAGAGAGGGAGGAGCGGGAGGCGAGTGCTGGAGAGAGAAGACATCGGCGCGGCACTTGAGGCGGGGTGCCCGGGTGGGAGGGCGCAGAGACGCGGGGGTGCGGCACTCACACACACAGAGACACACACGCGGGGCCTCTGCGGCTGCACGGCTGCCTCGACGACTCGGTGGTGGAGCTGCTTCGAAGGTACGCGCCATCGCTCCTCCTGCGCACTCCTCGTGCATGAAGGAAGGCGCCCACGGCAGCGTCGCCTACGGTGTGCGCCGTCACCAGGCCCACCGGCTGCAAAGCGAGCCGACGGTGCAGCGCGGGGCTGGGCGGAGCGTGGGCTGCGGAGATCAGCGCAATAGGGGACAAGGGGGGGGGCGGCGGGGTCGACACTCCCGCGCGTCATGTGTGTGGTTTCTTTTCCATGTTTCCTTTGCGTTCTCGGCAAGTTTCAAGAGCATGAACAGTGTGGGTGTGGAAGATGAGAACNTTTGCGTTCTCGGCAAGTTTCGAGAGCATGAACAGTGTGGGTGTGGAAGATGAGAACAAACAGGTGAATACACATTGAAGTACATCGTTCGAAGAAGGCGCGGGGGGACGGGGGGGGGGGGCACAGGGGGAGGAGGGCAGCTTGGGATACAGAAGTAAGCTGCAGCACAGGAAAACGCGCAACCGGACCGAAAGAGCTCCGAGCCGGGGCCCGTCGCGGCAACCGCACACTGCAAGGACAACGAGAAAGGCAAAGAAAAAAAAAAGAAGAACGAGGCGGACTCTCAACGCTTGAAAGGGTGGGAAAAAGTAATCGAGTACTGCACTTGAGCAGACCACCTTTCCTGGCGAGAAGGAGCCTAGCAAGGTCGTTCGAACCGCCTCACTCCCCCCTCCCTCCCTCCCTCCCTCCCTCCTCTCCACCTGAACCCGCACCCGATCCGCTCGACAGGAGGGTTGGTAAAGAGGAAAGGAGAAGAGCGGTGCTCAATGTGTGGGAGAGGCGTGGAGTGGTGCGGAAGGCGGTGCACTGGGGAGGAAGCGACAGAACTAGGGCGGGTTCCCTCAAACCCACCCTGAGCCGCTGGCCCAAACGCACGACAGAGCGCTGCTCTTCCTTTTTGCCTCTCTAACGCGTCCTGGCGACGAGCTCAGGTGAGACGCCGAGACTTCACCACCACGCAAGCACACGCACACATATTGCTTCTCTCGCTCTCTCCCTCCCCTACCCCCCCCTTTTTACCTCTCACGCTGCGTGAGGCGTGGGCATTGCAGCAACGAAGGCTTGCGCGGATCGCTTGCCTTCTACTACACCAGTGCCAGGGACACGGCGCGGCGCGCAAAAGAAAACAAAAAGCGAAGTGCACAGACCTCCGGCGACGATGGCGCCTTGTGGACAAGAATGGGAGCAGAGGCGCTTCACGCACCGCTGTGGGTTTCCACGTCTGGGCACGGCGGCCTGCGACTCGACAAGGCTTCGCACTTCACCGCCGTGTGGCCGCCGCTCCGTCGAGACGCACCTGGGCACGACGTTCAGTTCCCTCAAACCGAACGCGACTGGTGCGAGGCGGTGCGGCGCGGCGCGAGTTTTGATGGCGTCCCAAACGGAAACTGATCCGTAAAAACATGCAGAGAGAGAGAGATGCACATCAGGACACAGAAACGCACGCACTACACACCTTCACCTGAAAGGGCAGACACCATCTACGAACATCGATTGGAGAGACGGCGGACCGCAACAGAAGCGAGCGCGCGGCACGCCGCACGCCGGCCTCCACCACGTCGAATGTCGCAAACGTGCAGGCGCGTCTAGTAGCTGTACGACGACGACTCGGCGTTCGACCTGGAGCGCGGTGTCAGCGTTACGGCCCCGCCGCTGCGAATCGGCGGCAGACTCTCGTCGCGCTGACGCTGCTTCGACGGCCGCGACGCCGTCGCCGCCCCGCGCGCGCGCCGGCCTGCGGCGGCTCCGGCGGCGCCGTTGCCACCTGCAGGAGGCCGCGCGCCCTTCCGCGGCAGCGTGGGGAACCGACTCTGCTGCAGCGGCCGCGCGCCGACCGGGGGCGGCACGAACTTGACGAGGACGCGTTTGGGGGTGTATATGCTCACCGTGCACGGGTTGTCGCCCGAGACGGGGCGGTTGGGCGAGGTGACGAGAAGGGAGTAGTAGCCGGGCTTGTCGGCCTTGAAGACGAGCGAGTGCTCGCGCGCGTTCGTCGCGTCGCCTGAGGAGGTGAGCTTCATGGCCTGGTCGTTGAAGGCGACCATGACAACGTCGTCGTCGGCGATCACGTCGCCCCAGCTGGCGGCCTGCCGGTCGCTGGTCTTCTCCTGCCGCAGCAGCACATGCACGTCGCAGGGCGTGCTGACGGTGAAGTCGATGCGCTGGCCCTCCTCGCCCGGCCGCAGGGTCACAGACGCGCTCTTTGGCTCGCGGGACAGCCCGCAGTACTGGAGCGGCGTCAGCGACACCTTTGCGAAGCCGGGGTAGACAGAGAGGTAGAAGGAGCCCTGCTGGCCGACCCGCGAGGTGTACGGAATGAGCAGACAGGAGCTGCTCGCCGGGACCTCCATCAGGCTGCACACCTCGCGCGAGTCGAGCATGACGCCCTTCTGCAGGAAGCGGGCGGTGCTGTTCGTGATCAGCGGCGTCGGTGGTGCCGTACTGGAGGTCGGCTCCATCAGGACGATGCCGGACTGCGGGTAGTGGCTGAGCCCTTCGGGGTCCACAAACTGCGGCGCCTCGTGGCGCAGCTCCGCCAGCACCGTCGCCGGCCTCGAGCTGCTGTTGTGCAGCACGTACACGGGGTTGTTGCGGAAGCTCGTGAACTTGGGGTTGCCGCCGCTCGTGCGGCTGTCCCACGTGCCCGTCGCGGTGAGACGGTCGCCGCAGTTGATGTGGCACGTCTGCAGGCTGGAGAAGTTGCGCAGGAAGGTGGGCAGCGGCAGGTACAGGATGTCGTCGCGCGACGGGTCGTACTGGCAGATGCGCTGCAGCGCCAAGTTCCAGTTGACGTCCGTCTGGCACAGTGGGCCGGTGTAGACGGGCTCGTCGCCGCGGTACGAGTTTTCCAGCTTGATCACAACATCGGAGGGGTTTGTGGAGCCGTCCAGCGTGATGACGACGCCGACAAGGGCGTAGCTGCACAACGGGTGGATGCCGTCGGGCACCTCGGTGTTGGAGGTGCACACGACAACGTCGCCGCGTGCGAGGTCCTCGGCGACGCCGGCCCAGAACTCCACGGAGGTGTAGTCACCAAGGTTGGCCGCCTCGGCCAGCTTCGGGTCGAACGGGGTGTGCGTCACCGGCCGGCCCGTCAGGTCGCGCAGCGTCTCCAGCGACGTGCAGTTGTCCAGCTGCTCGTACCCGCCGACAAACTTGGCGTACGCCTTCTCCAGCAGGAGAGGGTACCACAAGTGGTACGGCGACTGCACAAACTTCGGCTCGCCCGCCCCGGTGCACGGCACGCGGTCGTCGACGTCCACGTAGACGGGGTTGCTGTGTGGGTCGAAGAAGATGAACGTGTACGGCGCATTCACCGGCGACTCCTTCGTCGCCATGAGCCGCTGCAGGAGGATCGGGTGCCGCGAGAGGGCGGCGAGGAAGGGCACGAGGTAGCCGATGTCCTGCGGCGCCGACACGGCGTCGTCCAGCGCGGGGGCGACCGGCTCGAGTGGCTCGTAGCGCCGCTCCGGGTAGAGGTCGCACACGCGCACCCACTGCTCGGCGACGTGCGCGTTGGCCTCGTGGAACTCGGCATCCTGCCACCCGCGAATCTCCATCGCCAGCTGATGCGCACGGCGATTCAACAGGTGCTCGAGCTCGAGCACCTGCGACGCGTTTTCGCCGCTGCGCTTGAGCCGCCGCCGCTCCAGCTCCATCGAGTGGAACGGCGCGTCCGTGTCGAGCGGGAGCCGCGACAGCGGGATGCCCTGCGGCTCCTGGTCCAGGTACGCGCGCTCCTGCTTGATGAAGACCGCCGCCAGCTCCTGCACCCGGTCGTTCATCTTCCGCTCCATCCCGGCGACATCGGCAGAGCCCCGCTTCTTCGCCCGGAAGCGCGCCAGCTCTGTCTCGTGGAAGTCCGAGTCGGTGTGCAGCGGCAGGTCAGCGAGCGGCACCCCGCACGGCTCCTGCTCGAGGAAGCCGCGGTCGCTCGACAGCAGCTGGTCGGCCAGCTCGTAGGCGCGCGCGTCCATTCCAGCCTCCAGCACCGCGATGTTGTGAGCTGCGCCGTCCGGGTCCGTCCGGCGCAGCTGCCGCCGCGTACGCTCAATCTCGCGCATTCGCCTGTCCGAGTTGAGAGGCAGGTCGCCGAGCGGGATGCCGAGCGGGGCGCGGTCCATGAAGGCGCGCTCCGTGTCTAGCAACTCCTGCGCGAGCGCCTCGGCTCGCTCGTTGAGCCGCTCTTCGATCGCCTTGACCGACGCGGCGCTGCGACCCGCCTCCTTGAGTGCGCGCCGCTGCTCCTCCATCTTGCGGAAGTGCTCGTCGCCGTTCAGAGGCACCTCGGCGATCGGCACGCCGCACGGCTCGGGGTGCAGGAAGGCACGCCCCTTCAGCACGAGATCCTTGGCCAGCGCGTGCACCCGGTCGTTCATCCGCCGCTCCGTCTCCGCGATTTCGGCGTGGTTCTTCTCGGGCCGCTGGCGCAGCCGGCGGCGCTGCAGCTCCTTCTCGTGGAACTCGCGGTCCGAGCTGAGCGGCAAGTAGCGCAGCGGGACGCCTTCCGGGGACTGGTCAAGGAAGGCCCGCTCCTTGTCCACAAAGTTGGACGCGATCTGGGCGACCAAGTCCGCCATCTGCTCCTCGCACGCCCGGATCGACTCGTGGTTGCGCTTCGGGTCGAGGCGGAGCGCGCGGCGGCGCCGCTCCACCGGGTTCAGCAGCTCGTCGTAGTTCAGCGGCAGCTCCTCGAGCGGCACCCCGAGTGGCTCCGGCTCCAGAAACGCCCGCTCCTTGCGCAGCATCTCCTTCGCCACGACGCGCGCGCGGTCCTCGAGGTCCGCCTGCTTCGCCGCGATCGCCGCCGCGTTGCCGAGGGGGTCGCGTTTCAGCCACAGCCGCTCCTTCTCCATCGCGCGGAAGGGGGCGTCGCTGTTCAGTGGCAGGTCAGCCAGCGGCACGCCCTCCGGCTCGCGCTGCAGGAACGACCGCTCCACCTCGAGGAACTCCTTCGCCATCTCGTGGGCCCGCACGTTCATCTTCTCCTCCACGGCGCGCACCTCGGCCTCGCCCATGCCGGCCTTGAGCGCCTTCTTGCGGCGGCGCCGCTCACGTGCGAGGTCGCCGAACTCCTTGTCGGAGTCGAGCGGCAGCACCTCAAGCGCGACCCCCTCCGGCTCGGGGTCGAGGAAGGCGCGGTCCGCCGCCAGCATCGCCCGCGCCAGCTCGTACGCGCGCCGCCGCATGCGGCTCTCCGCCTCGGTCACCGTAGCCAGCACCGGCGCCTCCATCCGGTTTGTGCGGTAACGCGCGATTTCAGCCTCCTTGAACTCCGGGTCCTCGTCGAGGCCCAGCTCCGCCAGCGGCACTCCCTCGGGCTCGGGGTCCATGAAGCCGCGCTGCTTCGCAAACTCCATGCGGGCCAGCGTGTGCGAGCGCAGGTTCATCTCCTCCACCAGCTCGCGCAGCACCTCGCGGTTCTGCCTCGCCGAGCGCGGGTCCTTGGAGCGGCGCCGGTACTCCTGCTCGAGCCGCTGGAACGGCGGGTCGTTGTCAAGCGGGACATCAACGAGCAGCATCCCCTCCGGCGTGGGGTCCAGGAAGGCGCGCTCGTTCTCGATGACGTCGTCGGCGATCTCGCACACGCGGCGCTCCATCTCGTCCTCGAGGGCCGCCATCTCGGTCGCCTCGACGCGCCCCTTGCCCCGCTGCTTGCGGCGCTTCTTCGCCAGCTCGCGGAAGCCCGGGTCGGCGTGCAGGTTGAGCTCCTCCTTTGGGATGCCGCGGTAGGTTGCCTTGAGCGGCTCCAGGTCCTGCGCAATCACCTCGCGTGCCAGCTCGCTTGCGCGGTTGCGCAGCTCCTCCTCGTCGGCCGCCACCTCCTTCTTCATGTTCGGCGACCGCTTGTGCGCCCGCCGCTGGCGCTCCAGCTTCTTGAACTTGCTGTCCATGTCGAGCGGCAGCTCCGCGATCGGGATGCCGTGCGCCTCCTCCGGCAAGTAGCCGCGGTCGTTCGCGACGATCTGTTGTGCCAGCTCGTGTGTGCGGGCGTTGAGTTGCGCGCCCAGTTGGGCGGCGACGCCGCGGTTGCCAGCCGGGTCCTGGGCGAGCAGCACCGCCCGCTCCACCTCCATGACGTGGAAGGCGCTGTCCGCGTCGAGCGGGATGTCGCACAGGTCAACGCCCTCGGGCTGCACATCGAGGTACTTGTCGCGCTCGCCCTTGAGCTGCGCCTCACCGACCTCATCCGCGCGGGCCTGCAGCTCGCGGCAGAGGTCCGCGACGGAGTTGCCGGTGTGCCCCATGTCGGCGTGTTGCACCATCCGGCGCAGCTCCTTCTCCTTCGCCACGAAGACCTTGTCCGCGTCGAGCGCCAGGAGCGACTTGGGGATGTCCGACGAGGTCGCACGCAGAAACTCGCGGCACCGCGCCTTCTCCTCCGCCGCGAGGGTGTGGGCGCGGTCGTTGAGGCGCTCCTCAGCGGCACGCAGCTGCGAGGACATCGGCGCGGCGCCGTGCGCAAGCAGCTGCAGCCGCTCCCGCTCTCGTGTGCGGAACTCGCCGTCGTCGTCGAGCGGGATGTCAGACAGCGGCACCCCCTCCGGCTCCTGGTCGAGGAAGCCGCGGCTGTGCGCGAGGTACTCCTTCGCCAGCACGTGCGCCCGGTCGTTCATCTTGCCCTCCATGTCGGCGATAGCGCGGGGGTTCAGCCGGTCCGCCGTCTTCAGCATGCGCAATTCCTTCTCCGCTGTCGAGAAGCGTGCGTCGTCCTCGAGCGGGAGAAGGACCAGCGGCACCCCCTCCGGCTCCTGGTCTAGGCACGCGCGGTCTGCGACAATGCGCTCGCGAGCCAGCGCGTGCGCCCGCGCGTTCAGCGCTGTCTGCGCCTCACGAATTTTCCTGGCTTCCACGGGTGTCTCCGTCTTGGCGCGGCGCAGCGGCAGCACCAGCGCTGCAAAGGCGTCGTCGCTGTGGGGCCGCAAGTACTTGAGCGGATAGCCGTGCGGCTCGCGGTCCAGCCCCTGCAGGTCCTCCTCCAGCTGCTTCTTTGCCAGGCTGACGGCGCGGTCGTTCAGCCGCCCCTCCAGCTCGGCCACACGTGCCGCGCTGCCCTCCCCCTTGCGCGCCTTCAGCTTGGATCGCTCCACCTCCATGGAGTGGAACTTGACATCCGTGTCGAGCGGCAGCTCCTCGATGGGCACCCCCTCTGGCTTGGGGTTGAGGTAGCCACGGTCGTCTGCAAGCTCCGCGCAGGCCAGCTGGTGCGCGCGGGCGTTGAGCTGGTCCTCGAGGTCGCTGATCGTCGACGCGTTCTTGATGGGGTCCTGCGCCTTGAGCACCGCCCGCTCCACCTCCATCTCGTGGAATGGCACGTCGTCGTCGAGCGGCAGCTGCGCCAGAGGCACCCCCTCGGGCTCCCGGTCGAGGTAGCCGCGGTCGCCGCGAAGCATCCGATCCGCCGCGGCCACCGCACACTCGTTCATCGAGCTGATGAGCGGCGCCACCGTGTCGGAGCTACGGTGCGCGGGTAGCTGCTCCATCTCCGAGAGGAGGGCCCCGAACTTGGCGTCGTTGTGGAGGCCGAGAAGCTCCACCGGAATGCCGCGTGGTGCCTGCGTCAACGGTCGCAAATCGACTGACTTCACCGCCTTCGCGAGCTCCTCGGCGCGGCTGCACAGCTGGTCCTCGAGCTCGGCGATGCGACGCTGCTGCTTCTTCGGGTCCGTCAGCTTCAGCTTCGCCCGCTCCACCTCCAGGGCGTGGAAAGCGGCGTCCGTGTCGAGCGGCAGCCGACTCAAAGGCACCCCCTCCGGTCGCGGGGCAAGGTAGCGGCGATCGGCCTTCATGGCCTCGTCGGCGAGGGCGCGGCTGCGCTGGTTCATGTGCTCCTGTGTGTCCTTGATGGGCTTGTGGTGGTCACCGGCGGCTGCCTTGAGCTGGCGCAGCTCGTCCACAAGCTGGCCAAACTGCGCGTCCTGGTGAGGGTTTAGCATGGCGAGCGGGATGTCGCGCGGGCTCTGCTCCAGCCCGCGGAGGTCCTCCGCCTTCTGCTCAATCGCCAGCTCGTGCGCGCGGGCGTTGAGCTGGTCCTCGAGGTCGCCAGCCTGCGTCTTCGCGTGGCGGCCCTTCGCGGCCGCGCGGGCCGCCTCGAGCCGGCGGAAGGCAGGATCAGTGTCGAGGGGCAGGATGGCGAGTGGCACGCCCTCTGGGAATGGGTCGAGGTAGGCGCGGTCCTTGCGCAGCTGGTCGATTGCCACCTCGTGCGCGCGGTCGTTGAGCCGCTTCTCCAGCGCCGCCTTCTCGGTGCCGCTGACTGGCTCGCCCGCCGCCTGCTTGGCCATCAGGTGCAGCCGCTTGTTCTCCAGGCCCTTAAACTCCTCGTCGGCCGTCAGCGGCAGCAGCGCCAGCGGCAGCCCCTCCGGCTCCGTGTCTAGGTAGGTCGGCCGGTCCTGCGCAAGGAAGTCCTCCGCCAGCTCGAAGTTGCGCTCGTTCGCCATGCCGCGCACCTGCTTCAGGCGCGCCGCATTCCGCGTTGCGTCCTTCACCAGCCGCCGCAGCTCCGGCAGCAGCTCCGCAAAGGCGGGGCTGCTGTGCGGCTTGAGTAGCGTCAGCGGCACACCCAGCGGGGCTGGCTCGAGCCCCTCGAGGTCGCCTCGCAACTGCTGCGCCGCCAGCTCCGCTGCGCGTGCGTTGAGGTCGTGCTCTAGACGCGCGACGGCGTGCTTGTCCGGATGCAGCTGCCGCTTCGCCACCGCGCGCGCCACCTCCGTGTCGTGGAAGGTCGCATCCGCATCGAGCGGGAGCACCGCGAGTGGAACGCCAAGCGGCTCCTCCGCAAGGTAGCCGCGATCGCCATTCAACGCCAGCGTTGCCAGCTCCATCGCCCGCTCGTCCATCTGCTGCCGCTGCCACCGAATCTTGTCCGCATTGCGCGAGGGCTCAGTTTTGAGCACACGCACGTCCTTGATGAGGGCGCTCAGTTTGGGGTCGTCGTGTGGCCGCAGCACCTCCAGCGGCACGTCGCGCGGCGCGGGTTCGAGACCGGCGAGGTCCTCCTTCTTCTGCGCCAGCGCAAGCTCGTGTGCGCGAAGGTTAAGGCGCTGCTCCAGCTGCGCCATAACGCCGCCGTTCCGCGCCGGGTCCTGCAGCCGCAGGATTGCCCGCTCCACCTCGCCATCGTGGAAGGCCTCGTCGGTGCGCAGTGGCAGCAGCTCTAGCGGCACCCCCTCCGGGTTCGCATCGAGGTAGTCCTCCCGCCCCTCCTCCAGCGCGACGGCCGCCAGCGCGTGCACCCGCTCGCTGAGGCGGGCCTGCAGCCCCGCCGCCTTGCTGCGCAGCTGCGTGGAGCGCTTGGCGCGGCGCAGCTCTGGAATCAACCGCGCCACCTCCGAGTCTTCGCGGGGCTTCAGCAGGTCCAGCGGGATGCCGAGCGGCAGCTTGTCGACGCCGTCGAAGTCGCTGCTCAGCACCTCGCGCGCCAGCATGGTGGCGCGGTGGTTCATCTCGTCCTCCAGCCCCGTAATCGCGCCGCGGTTCGCCATCGGGTCCGCCTCCCGCAGCTGCTGCCGCTTGTACCGCAGCTGGTTGAAGGTGTCGTCGGTGGCGAGGGGCAGGTCGGCGAGCAGCACCCCCTCCGGGGCGGGGTTCATGAAGTACAGGTCGCCCTCCTTCTGCTCCCGCGCCAGCTCGTTGAGGCGGTCGTCCATGATCTGCTCGAGATCCTCTTTGAACGTCACGGACGGTTCACGCACGCGGTGGCGCCGCTTCTCGGCTGCCTCGCTGAAGAGCCGGTCTGAGTGCGGCTTCAAGTCCTTGGTGCGGATGCCGCAGTAGTTTGGCGGGAAGTGCGCGAGATCCTCGTCCATCACCATCTCGGCCAGCTGGTACGCCCGGTCATTCAGCATGCCCTCCGTGTTGCGGATCGCCGTGGCATTGCGCACGGGGTCTGTCGCGCGCAGCGCGGCCCGCTCCACCTCGAGGGTGTGGAAGAGCTCATCCTTGTCAAGGGGCAGGTCCTCCAGCGGGATGTTGTGCGGGCGGGGGTCAAGGTAGTTGGCGCGATCGCCCGCGAGCAGTGCGTTCGCCACGGCAAAGGCGCGCTCATTCAGCTCGCTCTCCTTGCGCGGCAGGGCGTCCGACGTGTTCGGCGGTGCCTTTCGCAGCTGCCGCAGGTCGTCGATGAGTCGTGCGCCCTCGACGTCGGTGTGCAGGCCCAACAGCTCCTTGGCCAGCCCGTGCGGCGCCTCCTCGACAGAGGCGAGGTCGGCGACGCGCTGCCGTTTGGCCAGCTCTGCGGCGCGCTGGTTGAGGGCGGCCGAGAGGCTGGCAATCCTGTCCGCCTGCCGCCGTGGGTCGCTCAGCTTTAGCGTCGCCCGCTCCACCTCCATGTCGTGGAACTTCGCGTCGGAGTCGAGCGGCAGCTCCGCGAGCGGCACCCCCTCCGGGCTAGGGTCCAGGTAGTCGCGCACCAAGACCTTGTCCGCCAGCTCGTGTGCGCGGCTGTTCATGTCGTCGAGGTGGCGTGCCTTCTCGTTGATATCCCGCGGCGGGTTTCGCTTCATGCCCCGCATCTGCTGCACCTGCTCAGCGAAGAGCGGGTCATCGTGCGGCTTGAGTAGCTCCAGCGGCACCCCGCGCGGGGCGGGGTTGATACCGTGCAGGTCCTCGGCCTTCTGCAGCTTGGCCAGCTCAAGCGCGCGGTCGTTCAGCTTCAGCTCGAGCTCCTTGATCTTCGCCACGTTGCGCTTCGGGTCGGCCGCCTTCGCTGATGCCCGCTCCACCTCCAAGTCGCGGAAGATCACGTCGGAGTCGAGTGGCAGCTCGTGCAGCGGCACCCCCTCCGGCTCGCGGTCCAAGTAGGCCCGGTCGCCCTCCAACATGCCTCGCGCCAACTCGTGCGCGCGGTCATTCATCGCGGCGACAAGTCGCGCCAGCTCCGGCGACGACGACGGCTTCGGTGGGACGGCGGCACCGCCCGCCGCGCCAGCGCGCGCCTCGAGAGCGCGGCGCTGGTCGACCATCTTCGCGAAGGCCGCATCGCTGTGCGGGTCGATGACGCGCAGCGGCACCCCATTTGGCTCAGGGTCGAGCCCGGCAAGGTCCTGCGCCCGACGGGCCTCGGCCAACTCCATCGCACGCAGGTTCAGCTGGCCTTCCAGCTCCGCAATCTTCTCGGCGTTGCGGTGCGGGTTCTCTGCCTTGAGCAGTGCGCGCCGCACCTCGGTGCCGTGGAAAGCCTCGTCCGAGGCGAGTGGCAGCAGCGACAGCGGCACGTTCTTGGGGTTGACGTGCAGGTAGCCTCGGTCCTTCTCGAGCAGGTCGTGCGCCATGGCCTGGCAGCGCTCCTCCATGCCCGCCTTGATGACTGCCACAGAGTCGTCGCCCTTGTCGGTGGTCGGCAGCTGACGCAGCTCCGCAACCTCCTTCATGAACTCAGCGTCCTGGTAAGGCTGCAGCACGCTGAGCGGGACGCCAAACGGTGCGGGGTCGATGCCGTCGAGCTCCTGCGCAAGCCTTCCCTTGGCCAGCTCGTGCACCCGCTCGCTCAGCTTTCCCTCCAGCTCCCGCATGGCGGTGGCGTTGCGGACAGGGTCGAGCGCCTTGAGGTTGGCCCGCTTCGTCTCGAGCTCACGGAACGCCGCGTCCTTGTCCAGCGGCAGCAGCGCGAGCGGCACCCCCTCCGGTGCCTCATCGAGGAAGGCGCGGTCCCCAGCGACCTGGTTCCTCGCCAGCTTGTGGCAGCGCTCGTTCATCTCCGTCGTCAGCCGGCGCACCGCGTCCGCGTTGGCGGCGTTGCCGTTGAGCCGCAGCTCGCGCAGCTGGTCTACCAAGCCGGCAAACACCGGGTCCGTGTGCGGCTGCAGCATCGCCAGTGGAATGCCGCTCGGCGCAGCGTCCAAGCCCCGCAGGTCCTCCTGCTTCTGCTGCGTTGCCAGCTCGTGCGCCCGCGCGTTGAGGCGCTCCTCGAGCGCCTTCGCCTTGGTGGCCGCTGCACTACCGCTCTCCGCCTTCAACTTCGCCCGCTCCACCTCCATCTGGTGGAACGCCGGGTCCGTGTCGAGCGGCAGCTCCTTCAGCGCCACCCCCTCCGGTTCGGGGTCGAGGTAGCTCCGGTCGCCTTGCACGCGCTCACGGGCAATGTCGTTGGCCATGCCCCGCAGCTCCGCGTTGCACGCCAGCACCGGTTCCGCGTCGGCGCCGTGCCGCGTCATCAGCTGCCGCCGCTCCTCCTCCTTGCGCAGGAAGGCGGGCTCGGTGGCGAGCTGCAGGGAGGCGAGTGGCACCCCCTCCGGCGCAGCGTCGCAGTACGCAAGTCGCGACTCGTGCGCCAGATCGCGGGCGCGCTCGTTTAGCGCGGCCGTCAAAGCCGCCAGCTTCGACGCGTCGCTGCCGCGAGGGGCCTGGTTCGACACGCGGAGGCCGTTGGTTGTAGCGCGCGCGTCGCCCTCCAGCTCGAGGAAGGCCGGGTCGCTGTTCACCGGCAGCGCCTCCAGCGGCACCCCCTCTGGGCACTGCTCAAGCATCGCCCGATCGCGCTGGTGCATCTCCGCGGCGAGCTCGACAGCGCGCTCGTTCAGCGCTGCCCTCGCAGCTGTGGCAGCCGCCGCGTCTCCTGCAACCTCTGCATCGCGGCACTTCTCCTCTGTGGAGTTGAAGGTCACGTCGCTGTCCAGCGGCAGCTCGTTCAGCGGGACGCCGAGCGCCGTCTGCTCCAGGCGCGCGCGCAGTGCCGCCTTCACCGCCTTGGCCAGCTCATGTGCTCGCTCGTTCATCTTGGCCTCGATGGCGCTTACGCGCGCCGCCGCACTGGGGCTCGCCGCCGCTGAAGAGCGCGTCTGCGCGCGCTGCTCCTCGAGCTGACGGAACGCGTGGTCACTGTCAATGGGCACCTGTCGCAGCGGCACCCCCTCCGGCTTGGCGTCCAGAAACGCGCGGTCGTTCTGCAGCAGACCCTCCACAACTTCATCGGCGCGGGCCCGCAGTGCCTCCTCGAGCCCCGCCACGGAGGCGAGCTGCCTCGGGTCCCGCTGCGCCATCGCACGCCGCCGCTCCAGCTGCCGGAAGTCCTCGTCGTCGTCCAGCGGCAGCGCGGCCAGCGGGACTCCGCGAACCGATGCCGGCATGTAGGTGGGCCGCTCCTTCTTATTCGCCTCCAACGCCAGCTGTCGCGCGCGAGTCTCCATGGCGGCCTTCAGTGGTGACAGACTCGAGGCGTCGGCCGCCGCGTCCTTCGCGGCCGCACGGTGCCGTGCCTCCGCAGCGAGAAACGCGGGGTCCGTGTTCAGCGGCAGGCTGCGCAGCGCGCGGCCCTCTGGTGTGGCGTTCATGAAAGCCTCGCGCTCGCCCCAGCACTGCTGCTCGGCCAGCTCGCATGCTCGTCCGTTCAGCGCCTCGATGGCGTCGCGACCCGTGGCAGTGGTGCACTGTGGGTCGCGCTGTCGCTCTTGCACTGCCTCCACCTCGAGCGCCTTGAAGACCTCGTCCTCGTCGAGCGGCAGGTCGGCCAGCGGTACCTGCAACGGCGCTGCATCCAGCCGCGAGCGCACGTCAGCAATTGTGGCGTCAGCCAACTCCCTCGCACGCGCCTTCAGCGCAGCGCCTTGCTTGGCCGAAACCGTAGCCTGATCGCTTGACGCGCGCGTCGCGATCACCTCTGCAGCTGTGCTATCGTCCAAGAGCGGCAGCAGCTCACGGGGAATGCCGCGCACCTGCTCGGGCACGCACTCCTTGATGTGCGACTGCTTCAGCTTCTTTGCCATCTCGTGCACCTGCTGGTTCATGCTGTCCGCGAGGGCCGCAATGGCAGCGCGATTCGCCACTGCCTGACCGTCCGCTTGCAGACTCGCACGCTGCTCCTCCTTCGCGCGGAAAAGCTCGTCCGCGTCGAGTCCGAGACACGCCAGCGGAATGCCTTCAGGACTCTGGTCGAGCAAGGCGCGGTCGTCAGCCAGCCGAGCGTGAGCCAGCTCGTCGGCGCGTGCACGCAGGCGCTCCTCCAGCTCGGCAATATCGTCAGCCTTGCCCGGCGTGCACAGCGCGTGGGCGCGCGCCTGCTCCAGGCGCTGGAACTCGTCGTCGTCGTCCAGCGGCAGCGCACGCAGCGGCACGCCGCGCACAGCCTTCGGCAGGTACTTGGACCGATCTGCGACGTTCGCGCGGTGCGCCAGCTCCGCCGCGCGGGCGTTCATCGCGTCGGCCAGCCGCTGCAGCGTCTCCGGGTCTGCCTTGCCGGACGCACGGGCTTGCAGGTACGCCGCCTCCGCCGCGTGGAACGCCTCATCGTCGTCCAGCCGCAGCGACGCAGCCGGTCGGCCCTCGTACTCCGCCTGCAGGTACTGCGGCCGGAGTTGCCGCTTAAGCGCCGCGGCCAGCTGCAGAGCCGCCTGTACCATCTCCTCCTCCAGCGCCTCGATTGCAGCGGCGTTCTTGACAGGGTCCTTGCGGAGCTCGCGCAGCTCATCCTCACGACGGCGGAAGCTGGAGTTGCGGTCCAGCGTCAGGGTCAGGAGGTCGAGTTCGACGCCGCGCTGCTCAAGGAAGGCGCGCTCCTTAGCCTTGACGTCCTCAGTGATGGCGGCTGCCTTGTTGTTGAGTTGGTGCTCAAGGTCGGCGATGGCGGCCGCGTTCTTTTCCGGGTCCTCGAGCCGCAGCCGCATCCGCTCCATCTCCATCGCCGTGAACTCCGGGTCCGCGTCCAGCGCACCCGAGTCGACCGCAGCGCCGTCGGATGCCAGAAAGCGCGCCCGCTCGTTCACCTTAAGCTCGTGGGCCAGCGCGTGTGCACGGGCGTTGAGCTTGGCCTGCAGAGCTGCGATGGCCGCCGTATCCGCTGGAGAGGCGCGGTGCAGAGCACGGAGCTCATCCTCCATAGCGCAGAACTCGTCATCGGAGTTGAGTGGCAGCAGCGCGAGTGGCACGCCCTCTGGCTCAGGGTCGAGGTAGCCGCGCTCCGCAGCGTGCATCGCATGGGCCAGCTCGCGGGTCCGCTCGCTCATCTTCTCCTCCACGTCGGCAATCGCGGAGGCGTTCTCGCCCGGGTGGCACCGCAGACGCGCCAGCTCGCGCAGCATGTCAGCAAACACCGGGTCCGTCGCAAACGGGATGTCTTCGCGTGCGATGCCCTCCGGTCGCGGCTCGATGAAGCCGATGTCGGTACTGCGGACCCGTTCAGCCACGCCGTCTGCGAGACCGCGCAGCTTGTCCTCCTGTGCGGCCACCTTGTACGCGTTACGCGGGTCCTGCTTGAGGTTGTAGCGCTCCAGCTCCGCCCCAATGTACTCTTCGTCGTCGTCGAGAAGCGGCTTCATGGCCTCGAGGTCTTGCCCGTGCAGGTACTGGGACCGCTCGCTTGCAATCAGCTCCTTGGCCAGCTCGTGCACGCGCTGGTTCAGGCGGTTCTTGAGCTGCTGCACCTCCTCCGGGTCCGGTGCCGGCCCCGCCAACAGGCGGCGCAGCGCGGCGAGGTCGTCCTGGTACTGCTGGTCCGTCTCCAGTGGCAGCTTGGACAGCGGGAGGCCCTCCGGTTTGCTTTCGAGGAAGGCCATGTCGAGCTCGTCGAGCGCTGCGGCGTCGTCTGGTGGGTCCGTGATGCGCACGTGCGCCTCCTCCACCGCGCAGATCTCAACCCTGCACGGTACGTTGCCGTTGCCGCGCGGGCAGGTGCAGAAGAAGATGTAGTGGCCGGGCTTCTCGAGCTCTGTCACGAGACTCAGCTCGCGGTACGTCATGGCGGACTGGATGCCCTTGATGCGCTTGTTCTGCAGGTCGTAAAGGTAGACACCAACGTGGTCCTCGGCCACCACGTCGCCGCCCTGTGCGTTGGTGAACAGCTTCTCCTGACGCAGCACCGCGTGCACCTGCGTCGGCGTGTCCACCAGGAAGTCGACCCGCTCCTTGGCGCGGTTGTAGAGGTCCACGTGAGCGATGGCTGGCTGGTGCTTGGCCACGGCAGGGCGGTAGCGCCGGATGTCCAGCTTCTCCGCGTCGGCAGCGTCCTTGAACCAGTACGAGAAAAGGAACTTGCTCACGCAGCGGTTGTTGCAGTGGCCCACGACGTAGCACAGTGACTGCGGCGGGACGGTCAGCACGTCTGTCACCTCGCGAACCGGCACGGGCGAGCCGCGGTGGATGAAGTGGTGGTTGTCGGCCGTGACGAGGTGTGTCGGGATGCCCTCGGCGCTGGGGTTGGCTTCTGCGATGGAGAGTGCCTTCTTCGGGTAGTTGAGCTCCTGGTTTGGCAGGGTGTGCAGCACGTGCCGCTGGTCGGGCTGCCGCAGCATCGCCACAAACTGCACAATGTCGTCCGTGGAGTTTGTAAAGACGTAGAGCGGGTTCTCGCGCCACGAGATGAGCAGCGTGTCGCCGCCGTTGGTGCCCTGCGCCCACTCGCTGTTGAAGTGCCAGGACGGCTCGGCCAAGCCGCCGACGTAGCCCATCTGCAACTCCGAGAAGGCGCCTGCAAAGCTGTTTGCTGGGATGAAGAACGCGTGACTGTTCTCCTCGGGGCGTAGTCTGCTGCGCAGCTCGTCTGTCCAGCTCGCGTCCTCGGCGTTCATGGGGCCGCTGTACTGTGCCTCCACGTACGGGTTGTACATCTTCACCAGCACGTCGGATACGTGCTGCGCGTCTGGCAGGACGATGACGTCCATGACGGCGTAGTGCTGCCCATCCAGCAGGCCGTACTCCTCCGCCTCGGCGCCGCTTGCCAGAGCCGTCACGGAAAGGTGCGGCAGGTCGTGCGCCAGCTCTGACCAGTACGGCACCTCCGTGAAGTACGACATGTGTACGCTCGCTACACTCGGGTCCGTCGAGACCGTGAGACACGGCCGGCCGGTAAAGTCGTGGAAGACCTCGCCCTGCGAGATGTCCTCGAGGTTCTGGAACAGCGTGTAGAACTTCGCGTACGCCTTCTCCAGCAGCAGCGGCCACCAGTGGCGCGTCGGCGAGCGGCAGAACACCGTGTCACCCTCCACCGTCGGGATGCGGTCGTCGATCTCGACCTTCACCCACTGGCCGTAGCGGTGGAACTGAAAGGTGTAGCGGCCGTCCTTGCGCGGCTTCTTCGAAATGAAGCAGTTGCGGATCACGTCAGGGTGGCGCTCCACCATCGCCGCGAAGCCCGTGAGCGTGCTGCAGTTGTAGTGATCGCCCTGCTCGAACTGGTCGCGGCTCAGCTGCTCCGGCAGCAGCGGCTTCGTCTTGCCCTCGGGGTAGAGGTCGCCAATGTGCACCCACGGCTCGCTGGTCGCGTCGCGGTTGTCCATGTAGAAGCGCTTGTCCTCGTACGGCATCGAGCTGTCCTCAACGGCCACCACCTCGTTGACCGGCAGCTCGATGGGCGTGTAGTCGATGGGGTTAGCCACGGCTTCTTCCTCGCCCTCGTCGATGACGTCTTCATCGTCGAACATGCCGGCATCCTCCGGCGCCTCGACGATGCGGGCGTGCGCCGCTGGAGTTGCCACCACCGTGACGTACGCCGGCACCTCGCTGTTCGCACGTGGGCACGTGATGGAGATGGCGTACCGCCCACTGCGGGGAACGTGGTGGATGATGCTGATCTCGCGGAAGTTCGTCGCGGCGTGCACGCCGTTGACGCGCCGGTCCGTGTCGTCGTAGAGGTACATGCCCATGTAGTCCTCCGTCATCGCGTCGCCGCCAGACTTTCTCACGTAAGGCTTCGTCTGATGCATCAGGATGTGGACATCAGAGGCCTCGTCGACGTAGAAGTCGACACGCTCCTTCTCCTTCTGCTGGAGTTGCACGTCCTCCTTGGCGGGGTTCGCCCAGTCTATTTGCGGGATGGCCAGCCGCTCCACGGACAGCTGCGCGTAGTTTTGGTCCTTGAAGTGGTACAGCAAGAGCTTGAACTGGCCCTCGATGCCCCTCTGCATGCACGAGGGGACGAGGTAGCACGTCGACTGCGCCGGAATCGTAATCGTGTTCGCCACCTCGCGCGAGTTGAGGAAGAGGCTCTTGAAGATGGTCTTGTGATTGTTGCCCGTGACCCAGAAGGTTGGGATGGGGTTGGGGTAGGTGGAGCGAGACACGACCATGCCGCACTGCACGTACGACGTGCCTTTCTCGGGGTCTGCGGTGCGGCGCTGGTCCACCTGCTGGATGATGGAGACGTACTTTACATCTGTCTCCCCGGCGTTTCGAATGAGAAACAGTGGGTTCTCGCGCCAGGAAACGAAGGTTGGGTTGCCGCCAGCCGACCTGCCCTTCCAGGACGCCGAGTACAGCTGCGGCTCATCGTTCACGGTACTCATGAAGCAGTACTGGATCGAGTTGGTGTGCTTGAGAAACGTCCTGAGCGGGATGAAGATGGAGTGGCGATCGTCGACCGGGTACTGCTGGCGCTGCTTGGCGGTCCACTTGCTGTCGTTCTTGTTGAGGGGGCCGCTGTACCCGAACTCGTCGTCCTCGAAGGGGTTGTGCAGGTGGACTACGATGTCGTCCAGCGCCGAGGACCCGGTGAGGGAGAAGATGGCGAGCATGGCGTACTGCTGCTCCGACTGCATACCCATCGCCTCGAGCTCCGTGTTCTTGGTCAACGCAGAGGAAACGTAATCGCCCCGCTGCAGGCATTCTCCCATCGCCAACCAGTACTGTCCATCCTCGATGTCCACACCAGCCGACTTGGCCAGCTTCACCTGCATCGGGATGTTCAGCACCGGGTGCCCCGTCAGATCGTGAAAGGCCTCCAGGAGCGTGCAGCCCTCGAGGTGGTCGTAGCTGGTGTAGAACTTCGCATACGCCTTCTCCAGCAGCAGCGGCCACCAGTGCTCCGTCGGCGACTGCGTGTACAGCACGTCGTCGTCCTCGAGGGGTATCGTGTCGTCGATCTCAACCTTGACCCACTCACCGCCGCGGAAGAACTGGAAGGTGTAGCGGCCATCCTTGCGCACCTTCTTGCTCACAAAGCAGCGCCGAATGGCATCCGGAAAGCGCACGAGCGTCGCGAGGGCGGACAGCATGAAGCACTCGTAGTGGTTACCCTGGCCGAATTGATCGCGCGAGAAGGTGTCGGGCAGCAGCGGCTGACCCGCGCCGCCAGGGTACAGCTCACGAATCGAGACCCACTGGTCGGAGACATGCTGGCTGCTGGCGATGAACTCGGTGTCCTTGAAGGGGACATTGCTGTCGGGCACCTCTGTGAAAGGCGCCATGGCTGCCCAACGCAACCCGGCAAAGGCAAAAGAGGAAGGCGCAAAGAAAAAAAGGAAGAGAAAAGAGCGCGGCACCACCGGAGGTGCACAGGAACAATGCGCGGCAACCCTAAAACGTGGACAACGGGAAGCACGCCGTGTCAGCGAGCAAAGACGAGAAGACAAAAAAAGGAACGAGAAGGGGTGATGATACAGAGGTCTAAAGTGGCCAGCAGCACGGGGGCCCCAGCGCGGTGCACCTTATCCTGCGGGGGACGGGGAGGCGGGAGCAGGGGTCCGTGCGCCCTCGAGCGGCCCAAGCACAGCGAGCAAATACACGAACTTGAGAAACGCGAACAGGGAAACACGCAAGACGCGACCAGAAAGCAAGACGCACCGTGACGGCGGAGCGAAACGCACGTGCACGAGACACGAGAGCGCACGCAAAAAAGAAAACGAAGAAAGAAACGGAACCAGGACACACGCACACCGAGTAGACTGGCGTAGGCGGGGGGGGGACGCGTGGCGGATCGGAACCACAAAAGACGCCGTCGTCCTCGCAACGTGGCAAAGAGTCAATAATACCGCCAAGAAAAAGGGAAAAGGAAAGCGGAACGGAAAGAGCAGCGACGGCGTCACACGCTGAGGCGGCGAATGCACGTGGAACAAAAGACGGCGGCGGAGTGGGTGCGAAGGAGAGTGCTTGGCAGGAAAGTTGTGAGCAGGCCGTTGCACACAAACACACACACACACAGAGGCACACACACAGGCACACACACACACAAATAGTCAAGCGAAGGCCAGAAGCTTCGTGGAAGAAAACAAGCGCACAAAACTAACCAAATGAGAACAGAGCCAAGCAAGTAACCGAAGTACACGCACTCGCAGGCGAGGGGGAAGGGGGCGGGCAGCTGGATTGTTACAAGTCGCGGAAAGCCCAGCGACGCCGGAGGAAGCGAAAAAAAAAGGGAAAGAGAGGGAGAAAGGGGTCTGGCAAATGAAGAGTGGAGGGAGCGGAGGTGCTATTTACAGGGACTGGGGGGAGCAGAGGAGCAACGAGAGTTGGAAGGGAAGGCGTGCGCGTCGCCGAACACGGGACAAAATCGGGGTGCGGCGAGGGACGCGGGAGGGCGGCGGAGCTGCCGAGGTGCGCGTCTGGGAAAGCGAGCCCCCGTTGCAACCCTGCGGAGGGGAGAGGGAGAGGAGGAAAAGCGGGAGGTTCGGACGGAGCGCAGCGGGAGGGGAGGACGAGAAGCGGCGCTGGCGTGAGGGACGCGCTCTGTTCCAGCGAATACCACCTGGAGGGCGTAGCGGCCCGCGTTTGCAAACTGAGCTGAGGTGAGGTAAAACGAGAAGAGAGAGAGAGAGCAGGGCGTTGTGGACGCGAGAAGGTGTGGGTGGAGGAGAACTGGTGGTGGTGGTGGTGGTGGGGGNTGGGGGGGGGGGGGACGCGGAGGGACGCGACCTCGCTGCTTCGTGAATGCGCAACTCCGCGCGCTTGACGAGGCGGCCCGTGAAACGGTGAGAGAAAAAAAGGAAATAAGCGAGCGTGAGGGTTTCGATTGGGCCCGCCTGCCGCGGTGGCCGTGCGTGTGCGAGAGTCGGCGCGGTGCCCGATGCGAAAAAGAAAAGTTCTCGACTTTGGTGTTGACGTGCTGCGCCAACTTCAACAGACGACACAGACGAGAGCGAGGAGCGCAGCGTTGAGTGCACCAACCAACTGCCAAGCACGTGCGCTGTGGGGTGGGAGGAGGTAGCGAAGAAGGCGGGTGCGAATCGTACTCGTGCGATCTAGTGAGGGCACGGACACCAGCTCGCCAGTGCGCGGGTTTCACGAGGACGAAAAAGCGAAGAAGGAGGAAGGGGGGAGGGAGGGGGTGG
>JASAOO010003426.1:0-59766 GCA_030849075.1 Zelonia costaricensis | reverse complement strand
GCAGCGCGGCTAGAGCAGAAGCATCAGTAGTGCATGCAGAATGGAGTTCATCGCTGATGAGGGAGTCAAGATTCTCTGGCTGTGTGTGTCTGTGGTGTGTCGTTGTGCTTTTATTGCGGGGATCTCGCGCACTTCAGACTCTCCAGTGAAACCCGAGCTGCTTCCTTGGAAGTGTGTCGGACGGCACGAAGGAGCGCGCCCCTGTCAACGCGAACGCGTAGGCGGCTGCCGCCGTACTCCGCTGACGTTGGAGGAGTGTGTCGATAGCATGAGGAGGGAGAGAGAGCGGCGGGCGGGGAGCTTCGGGCTCGAGGGGCGCGCTGGAGCGCGCGCGCCCCTCACCGACCTCCCATTCCCCCCCCCCCCCCCTCCACCTCGACCCCCACACACGCGTCATATGCCTTCTCAGTCCGCAATCTGAAGCAGCTCCTCTTCCGTCAGCGGCACCGTGATCGGCGCCACAATCGCGTTCGTGACGCGGATGAACTCGGCGGTGTCAAGGCGGCACTTGCAGTCGACGTGGCCGCCGCCCACGTAGAAGGTCGGGGGCGCGAGCTCCGTGATGCCGGCGCTGAGCACCACGGGAATCGCCGTCGGCGTCCCAAAGGGGGCCACAGCGCCGCTGCGCACGCCGGTGAGCCGCTCCGCGTCGACCGGGTCCGCCAGGCGGAAGTTGAACTTCTTCTTTCCCATGCCGGGGTTCATCTCCTGGATCGCGCGGCCGACCATGTCAGAGTTGAAGCGATCCACGTACTGGTAGACGACGAGGTAGTAGCGTGAGTTGGCGCGGTCGCTACAGTCCGGGTTGGTGCAGTGCGTGTTCTCCATCAGGATGGTCTTGCACAGGTGGCGGATGCTCGGCGCCTGCAGCGCGTCGCGGCGCCACTGCAGGTTCTCCTGGTAGTAGTTTGATGGCACCCACAGGAACGCCGCCGAGTGCAGCCCCACCTCGAGGCAGTGCCGGCGCAGACTGGCCACCTCGGCAGGGTCCTTCGGGTCTGGCTGCAAGGCCGTGAGGTCCTCTGCAGCCTTGGCCGGCGTCGCCGCACTCGAGGGTGCCGCAGCAGCCGCAGCAGCAGCGGCCTTCCCGCCATGAAGGCGCTGCTGCACCTGCTTGATGCCCGCCTCCAGCGCGTCGAAGCGGCCGGCGAGCTGCACGAGGCGCTGCTCCAGCGTTGCAGGCATGTCGTGTGTGCGTCGTACGTACGAGCGGGTTGAAGGTGCCTTGTGTGGAGAAGCCTGAGTCACTCCCTGGTGTACTGATGGCTTGTCAGCGAGGTGACGGCGTTTGGGGGGATGTTGGGGGGCTGTACCAGCCGCACCCCCGTGCGTCCGAAGCAGATAGGCGGAGATGCGTGTGGCGGAGCGAGGGGAGAAGGGGGGTGGAGGCAATCAGGGAGGAAGTGACAAAGGTGCGAGCGTGTGCACAAGAGCCTCAGACATCCATCATTACACATGTGTGTGTGTGTGTGTGTTTGCGTGTGTCGAGCGCACAACCACGCAAACACCCACACACATGTCTCATCCTGGCCGCGTACGGAGTGTGTCTAGCAAAGTCGGGGTGTGCCGTAAGTCCAGGCCAACGCTGCGCGCTTGCAAGGTCGAGAATGTTCTCTCGGTGGTGTCCGCAGTGGCAGCCGCGGCGACAGCGCCACTCGTGTGTGTGTGTGTGTGTGTGGTGGGGGGGGGGGGGGACAGCGGAGCCAGTCAAAGTAGACAGGAACTGGCGGCAACGGGGCGGGGAAAAGGAAAAACCCAAGGAGCGCTGATGCGTGCCGTTGCGCGTGAATCGCCAGCGGACGTGCCCCAGCGGGAGCGGCCCGGCTCAGCGCCCTCGTCAGCGCTCGTACTCCGTCACGAGGGCCTCAATGATGGCGCCGTTCAGCACATTCCATGACCGGTGCTCTCCATAGTTGCTGCTGTACACGGCCCCGACGCCGCCCCTTCGGGTGGACGTCGTCGTGGTCGCTGGTGTCGTTTGCTGATCGGCAGGCACGATGCCGTCGACGTACTCGAGCAGGTGGCACAAGGTCGGGAACGCCGCCACGGCAGCCATCGTCTTGCGGGCGGAGAAGGAGGAGATCTCAGTCAGCATGCTCGAGTACAGGGCGTGGAAGTCCGTTGGCATGCACTTGCGCTGTGTGTCGGGCCGCACCTCCACTGCAGCGGCTGCGTCTGCAGCAGCAGCAGCAGCAGCAGCGGCAGCCTCGCCACCGGTGTGACTGGAGGCTGCCGCTGCCGTTGTGGCGGTGGTGGCCCACGTCTTGAGAAGCTTGTGGCCCAGCGCGGCGATCATGTGCGCCGCCTGCGACACGTGCGCCGCAGTAGTGCACAGGTCGAGCTCCACGGCAGCCACCTGCGCCTCCAGTGGGAGCTCCGCCGATGGCGCTATGGACGCGCTTGCGTCCGTCAGAGCTCGTCGAGCTGCAGCCCAGGCGGCTGCGGAAGCGAAGAGCGTCGCCGCTTCAGCGCTGCTGATGTTCACGTTCGTGGCGTTCAGCCCGCTCAGTCCCACCGTCGCGTTGGGCATAACGAGAAGCGAGAGGTGCACCACACCACGAGGGCTCGACGTCGCATGCGCGTGTACTGAGGCCGATGTGACCGGTGCCGCTGCAGCGCTCGGGGAATTCGGTGTGGGGCTGCTGCTGCAACCGCGTGCCCCCGCATCGTCGACGGCCTCTTCATGGAGGCCGCGCACCACGGCATCGAGGTACCAACCCAGCGGACCGGCGCCGCTTGGGTGGGGAGGGCAGCGACGCGCCGTCGCGCTGGAGAGGAGCTGCGGCGCCTGCTGCGCGTCGAGCACGAGAAAGGCAAACACGGTAGAGGAAATCGCAGCGAGTGCCGGCGGCACGGCGTCACCTCCATCGGGTCTGGGTGAGCCTGCGGCTCCCGATACGGGCACCAGCCGCAGCACAGCGGTCTGCGCGACGGCGTTCACCTGCCGCACCCCACACACTCGGGTGCGTGCTGGTACGTTGGTGAAGAGCCTTGCTGGCGGTGCGCCACACAGCAGCTCGTCGAAGGAGACGGCGAGGTCTGCATCTAGGGCGAGGTGCAGCGCACACTCGCACGCCATCGATCGTGAATGTCGAGCGACTGAGATGAGAAAGATCGGGAAGAAGGGAGTGAAGAACGTGGTGCTCACGGCTGGGCTCCTGCTACCCGCATGCGCTCACCAGCCTCCCACACATTTCGGGAGATGACTGCGACGACGCTTCGTTGCGCTCGCGTGTCTCGTCACCATCCTGGAAGTAGACTCTTGGCCAGGACCAGACCTCGTCCCCTTTTAGGGCAAACGGGAGTATCGTTGCCGGGAAATACTGGTCGCGAGAGGCTTCGACTTTCATTTAGCTGCACCAACGCATACAGTGGGGTAATGCACACGCGAGGGGTTCAAGTTAGGTCCTCGGCTCTGCCAGGCCCAGCTCGTGTGCCCCTGCCCTTTTGTGGAGGCCCTGATACGCAAGAAAGGTGTACGTGTACGTGTGTGTGTGTGTGTGTGTGTGCGCGTGCGCATCGAGTGCAGCGTTGCCACCTTCTTGAGACCCGTCGGGTGCCACCCGCTCCAGCCGCTCCCAAGGTGCGTGTACACACCTACCCGTGCGAGATGCCGTTCTCGATGTGGGGGCCAGTGCAGCGCTGTGAATGGAACTCAAGTGTATCGCGCTTGTGCTGGCGAAGTGCACCGCTTCTGTCCTGAAGCTACCTCGAGCAGTAGCAGCGTCAGCAGCGACACGAGAGCTAAGCGCAAGAGAAGCGCAAGAGGGCGCCTGTGTGAGACGGCCGTGGGCACAGAGCCCCGGCGCTACACGGCCGCCGAGACCCGCACGAGTCCGCTGCTATCGAAGAGCATCAGCTGCACGGGCCCACCCATCGCCTCTGAGTGACGCAGCAGCGCGTCATGCACCGGCGACGCACGCTCGAGGGCGGCGCTGCGCTCCTGCTCGAGCATCTCCATGAATGCCACGTACGCGGCGGTGTGATGCTCTGGGGCGACGACCGCGAGCAGGGCGAAGGGCCGCGGCGCGGGGGCGCACCGGTCCACGCCCAGTCGCCTCACCTCAGCCGTTCCGTGCATACCTTGCGCTCCCGCGTCTGCTTCACGGGTCACGAAGTCGGTAGGTGGTCGCCGTCGCCGAAGCAGGTGCCGCACTGCGGCCTGCACCTGCACAAGTGGCGGCACGAAGACGTCCACGCGGTGCCGCTCCCAGAATGTCACACATGGCCGCAAAGAGGGCGCAGCGAGGTCCGTTCCCGTGTTCATGCAGACGGCCGTGAAGGAGGCAACGCCGCCGTCGGTCTGGCAGCCCAGAAGAGGTGTCAGCTCGACGAGGTGGGGCTGCACCACCGCACGCGCATTCTGCAGCTCGACGGCGTCGCACGACACGTCGTCGAGGTAAATAGTGCTGGCGCCGTCGATAGGCAGCCGGTTGTGGCGTGCTGCGGGGTCGCTGGCGGACGAGGCGAGCGGCGCGGAGGCGCCTGCCGTCGCGGTGGTAGCGGCCCACATGCCGTCCCAGCTGGGATGCCGCAGGGAGGGCTGCGCGTGCGAGAAGGCCACGTAGCGCAGGTTGCTCGCTGACGCCGTTGCGCAGTGCACCGCCGCGGCAGCGTGCACGGCAGCCGCGTCCCGGTCCAAGCCGGGTTGGTCGGTGTTTACCGCGTCCGTGACGAGGAACGCTTCTGCAGACGCGGCCTGCAGCAGCGGCGCGACGAGGTGCCGCGCCAAGACAGCTCGCAACTCGGCACGCACCGCCGCCTGCACCGCGGTCACACAGTGCGGAAGAGTGACGCGCAGACTTCCGCTCGCCTCCACGAGCACCGCGGCTGTCGGGCAGCGCTGGGGCGTTGTGTGGTCGTAGCGAGTCGGTGGCAGGGTGGAGAGGGGGACACTGCCGGCGGAGGGGTGATGCCCGTGGTGCGTGCTGTGCCAGCGGGCCCCACCGTGAGGGGGGCGTGCTAGAGCGGAACGTGCCCTTGCCGCATCATTGTGGATCGCAGCAGCACCACCACCACCACCGCATGGGCGCCGCAGCAGGAGAAGGCGGTGCTGGTGTCTGCTGCATCTGGCGTGCATGACCGCGCCAAGTGCAAAGAGGGGAGCGGGAGGGGGAGGGGGGGGGGGGCCGGCCACGACTGGGACAGGATAGAGCGCGTCGCGAGTGGAACAGAGATGACCAAGCACTGCGAAAGGGAGAAGGTGGAGGTCACACGCGTGCGAGCGCAGGCGACGCATGCAGTCGCTGCCTTTCAGGCAAGCGGACGTTAGGGAGGTGCGAGCTCGTTCGTGTGGAGCCCTTTCCTCCCCCCTGATGCAGCGACGATCCACCCAGGGGTGAGGGGTGTTGAGTTGAAGGCAGCAGCTGTTGTGCGCATGTGTGTGTGTGTCTGTGTGTCTGTGTGTCTGCGTGTGTGTGTGTGGCGAAGAGTAGCCGCCATGCCTGCGGCCCAACAGCACCGCGGCGCCAGCAACCGGCAAGACGCGGAAAACGAGAACAGAGCGAGCGGGCTCACCACCACCACCACCACCACTCGTCACGGGCTGATGCGTTTCGGGTCGCGCGGGAAGAGGGAGACTTGGCGGATGTCGTCCAGCCCGGTGAAGAACAGGGCGATGCGCTCGAGCCCGAGCCCGAAGCCGCCGTGCGGCCACGCCCCGTAGCGGAACGCGTCCACGTAGTCCTTCACACTCGCCGCGTCGACCTGCTTCGCGGCGAGGCGACGCTCCAGCAGCGCCACGTCGTGCACGCGCTGCGCCCCGCTGCAGACCTCCTCCCCACGGAGGTACATGTCGAAGCTCCGCGTCGGGCCCTCCGGCGCCGCCTCCGACACCGGCATCGTGTAGAAGGGGCGGGCCGCAGCAGGGAAAGCGTCCACGACGTACAGGTCCACGCCGTAGCGGTCCTTGACCAGCTGGCCAAGCCGGCGCTCCTGTGGAAGCGAGAAGTCGTCCAGCGGGACGGCGCGGTCAGCCGGCGCCGCGTGGGGCCCGCCGTGGTCCATCAGGAGTCGCGCGGCGTCAGCAAAGGCGAGGCGCAGCACACGGCAGCCGCCTCCGCCCCCACCCACCCGCGCGTGGTACGGGTCCGCCGCCGTGATGTGGGCAGGCGCTGCGGGTGACAGCGGTGGTGCCGGAGCCGTGGTCTGCCCGTCCGTGGCGATGCCGAGCTCGGCCATGCGAGCTGGGGAGACGTGGCAGCACACATCCTGGAGGGCCGAGTCACGCGCCGCACCACTCAGCGCGTCCGCGGCGGCTGTGCCCTCATCCTCCGAGATGGGCGGGCCCTCGCGCGATGGCGGCGGTGCCAGCTGTTGCCGGAGCACGTCCAAGAGGGGCCGGTGTGCGGTCGTCAGCCTCGCCAACATCGCGCACATCACGGGCTCCAGCACATCCAGCACCTCCGTGTGGCTCTGCTGGATGACCATCTCGCCATCGAGGCCAACGAACTCCGTCAGGTGGCGGTGTGTGAGACTGTTCTCGGCGCGGAAGACAGGACCGACCTCGAAGACGCGCATCGCGTCGCCCATGAGCATCATCTGCTTGTACAGCTGCGGAGACTGCGCGAGGTACGCCTTGCGCTCGAAGTAGTCCACCTGAAAGACGTTGCTGCCACCCTCAGACGCGGCGCTGAGCAGCTTCGGGGTGTGCACCTCGATGAAGCCGCGTGCGAGGAGCTCATCGCGGAAGCACTGTCCGAGCGCCGAGACGAGACGTGCGACCGCCACCATGCGCTCGGTCCGCAGGTCGATCACGCGGTGGTTGAGCCGCGTGTCGAGTTTCGTGTTGGGGTCGTGGTAGGGGAACGGCAGCGGCGTCGCGGCGCGGCTGATCACGTGCAGCGCCGTCACGCGCAGCTCGCACCCTTGGCAAGTCGTCGACTGCACCGCCGTCGAGGCTCGGTGCACGACGCCCGTGACATCTGCAATCGACTCCGGCGTGATGTCCTTCGCCTGCCTTGCCAGCTCCTTTCCCTCGCACACAGCCTGCAGTGACTCCAGCGGCGGCTGCCGGAGGTGCAGAAAGGCGAGCTTGCCGCGGCCCCGCACACGCTCCACCCGGGCCCGCACCGTGACCACATCGCCCTCGCGAACAGCGGCGCTTGCGGGATCCGTGTGGGCGGCGGAGTCGAAGGCGGCGCGCAGGGCTGCGATGGGGACGCCATGCGCCGCGAGGCACGCAGAAGCGGGCACCACCCCTGCGGCAGGTGCCGACGAGGACGACGCGCCAGTGCTCGCCGTGTGCATACGGCGCCGCGCCACCGCAGTGGCGATGTCGGGCCGACTGGCGGGCCGGAGTGCGTGCGACGCCGCGGCGCTGGCCGGGACGCCGCGGCGTCGCGACGAGAGGAGGCTGCGCATTCGTGTGGGTGTGCGGTGGAGAGAGAGAGAGAGAGAGCGGGAGAATCAACTCACAGAAACACAGAGGCACGCACACGCGCACTCGTGCACGCCAAGTGTGGAGGTTGCACGTCACGGAAGCGGATAAGGAGAGGAAGAAGAAGAGAAAACCGTTGGAGGGGGGGGGGAGACGCGAACAGTGTGGCCTTCCTTCCTTTCGCTTGCTTGGCGTGGTGTCCGTGCGGATACGACTGTGCGAAGGGGTGTGGAGGCGCGGGAGATGGACGCGCACGAGCGCCAGAGAGCGGTGTGTGTGTGTGTGGGGGGGGGGGAGAGGGACGCTGCAGTGGAGGGAGGAGGGGAGCGGTGAAAGCGCAGGCGCGGCGGAGTCACGCGGGTGAGCGTCGCCCAGGGAGGGAGGGAGGGAGAAGAGGGTGAGGGCAAGAGGCCGACGCAGTGCTCACCCCTCCCCCCATCGATCCTTCTTCAAGACACGGTCAGAGAGGGCGCGCGCACTTGCACTACCTTGACGTCATTCGTGTGCGTGGGAGCGTGTGCGTGTGTGCATGCGTGCGTGTGAATGCATGCATGTTGTCGGTGCCGCATCGTACGCGGTGTTGCTGGTTGTGAGTTTCTCAGGGGAGGTTGGCGTAGGATGGTGGTTGGCATTTGGGTAGTAGGCGGGTAACGACCTGCGCGCACACGCAAACACACACACAAAGTGATCGACGCGCCTCGCACTCCTCCTCCATCTTTACACAGCGATTCTCTGCACGACGGGAGGATGGGAAATGGGGAGCACAGAAGTCGCAAGAGGAGGGGAGACGGCGAGAACACGGACACACACAGACACACACACAGAGACACACAGAAGCGCTCCAACACACAGGAACGAGGAATGTAGAAGACGACGCACATGATATAAGACACACACAGACACAGAGAGGCGAAGGTAAAAATGAAGGCACATTGCTGTTCAGAAAGCTGCAGAAGCACATACACAAGCAGGCACGTAGTCGTCGCCACCACCCGTGTACATCACCGTACACGCGCAGTTTGCGTGAACACACGAGCACACACGCCCGCACAAGCCATCATCGCTGCGCACACAGGCGACACAGAAAGAAGGAGGAAGGTAGATGAGGTGGTTGTACCGGGAGTATGGACCAAGGGGAGCAGGCGACGGTTCACGCCAACGGGGCGTGCAAGAAGGAGCACATCGGATGGGTAAGGAGGGCAGAGACGGAGTAAGGGAACATGGCGGGTGCGAGCTTGCCAAGAGTGGGGGGGGAGGGGGGCGGCTGGACGGGAGCTGAAAACAAAAGGAAGGTGAGTGCAACCGTGCAACACGCGGGAAAGCGGGTACGCGCACACCTTGCTCCACCACGGCTCCCCCTCCCCCCCCCGAAGGTGGCAAGGATGCATCGCACGCAGCACGGCAGGCAAACACATCGAAGATTTCCTCCGCCGCTCCCACTCACCCCTCCCCTTCATCACACTAGCCAAGACCTCCACCCGCCGCCGCCCCCGGCCCTCCCTTCGCACTTCCCCTCCTCCGTTCTCTCACGCGCAGCATCGCGGGTCAGCCCGAGTACGTCACCTCCGTCGTCACGAGGTGATCACCGTCTTTAACGGTGGTGCTGTACTGCTCCGGCAGCGCCAGCTCACGCACCTCCTGCTCCCCATCCGGCATCTCCAGCATAACCGTCACGTTCACGTTCGTGGCCATCTTCGTAACGAGCTCGGTCTCGCGGTCGCCAGCGAGATGCACCGTCAGCCCCGTCACCCGCGTCGCGTACACGCGCGGCGCGGAGGTCTCGATCAGCATCTCCTGCCGCTCCGAGTCGGTGATGCGAACAGGGCCGATGCTGCCCGCCAGCTGCAGCTTCGCGTGCTGGCAGTGCTCCACCGCGACCCCCTTCACCTTCGTGGGCACCGTCACGTACGCATTAAAGCAGTCGATGATGCGGACGAGGTGGCTGCGGTCAACCTTCGCCTCGGGCAGCGTGACGAACACCGGCTCCTGCTCCGCCCCGGTGGCGGCGTCGACCAGCGGCTGATGGAATCCACGCACGGTCCACGTCTGCGTCACGACATCGAGCGTGCACTCCCCCGCAGGCCGGGCGGCGGCCGCGGCAGCTGCCATCGAAGACGGCAGCGGCGGTGGGTCCATCGACTGCAGCATCAGCGGCGGCGGCACTGTCTCGGGCACCATCACGGGCGAAATCCCATCTGCCGGGCTGCGCCCAGCGGCGTGCGCAGACCCCGCCGACAACTCCATCTGCGGCGGCGACGTGAGCGCCTCGGGCGGGGGGGATGGGGAGCGGCGGGCAGCCGCCTCGGCACGGGGCGCAGCGGCGGAGGCCTCCCTGCGCCACACGGGCACCGCCGCGGCGCCGCTCCCGCGTGGGACGGAGGGCGGGTGCGGGGCGAGAGTGTGGCGCGGCATCGGGAACTCCAGCGACTCCCCCCACGGCACGGCGCGGGGGTAGCGGTACAGTACCATCAGCACGACGCGCTGCAGGATCTCGCGTAGCATGCCGGCCCAGGAGATCATCGCCTTGGTCAGCTCCGGCCGCGCCACGGCGAACCCGCTTTCCTGCTGCTGCAGGAGGAGCACGTTGCCCCGCGCGGTGATTTTGCTCAGGTGCGTGTTGGCGCTGCCAAACGCCTCCTCCACCACGACGCACGGCTCCAGCTCGGTCGTCAGCCACGTGAAGACGTTCCCGGCCTCGAGCACCGCGTGTGCGTGCGGCCGGTCGTCCTCGCGACGCCTAATCAGGTCCTCGCACGTCGCCGTGAGGTCGTTCAGCGCGGCGTTGAGGGGCGCGAAGACGTGGGCGAGGCTGTGGCGGTCCGCCGGCCGCTCCCGCGTCGTGCGCACGCTGGACAGGCACTTGGTGTGCGCCTGCGCCACCCGCTGCAGCACCATCGAGAGTGCGGTGATGTCTTCGTCCTCGACACGCGCGGCAGCGCGCACGAGCACCTCGAAAGGGGCCTCGCCCACATCAGAAGGGTGCCGCAGACGGCGGCTGCGCACGACGGCGCGGCGGTTGCGGTAGGCGAACCACGCGCCGTGCGGGTACGTGGCGCTCACAAAGTGCACGAGAACGCCGGCGGCGGTGTTGGCCTGACGCAGCCACGCGGGCAGCAGGACGACCACCGCGGCCGAAGGAATGGCGGCGGTGCCGGGTGTGGCAGGACCCGATGAGTTCTCAGCCAACTCCTGCATCTTCGCCGATACCTCCATCGCGTGCGCCGTCAGTGCTGCCAATCGCTGCTGCAGGCCGATCAGGTACTCGAGCACGTCAGACACCACACCGGAGCGGAGCAGGGCCCAGCTCAGAGACTCAATAATGACCTCCACGCACTGCAAGATGTCCTCCGCCAGCGCAGCGGCCGCCGCCGAGGCCGTAGACGGCAGCGGCTGCGTGGGCGAGGAGGTGGAGAGGGTGGGCGCCGGCGCACTCTGCTGAGTCTCACGCTGACGCTGCTGCGTTGCCGCGTCGATGCAGTCGAGCACCGTCACCGACGCATTCTCGAGCACAACGCGGAACGTGTAGACGCACGCCGGCTCACCGCCGGCTTCCACTATCGCGGCATCCGCGGTGGGCTGCCCGTGCGTCTCCATGTATGTCAGCAGCCGCGTGTGTTCCCGTAGTGCCTCATGCAGCGCCTCCTGCGCTGCCACCACTCGCGGCAGCGTCAGGTTCACGCCCTTCTCTAGCAGCTCGTGGAAGGCGAGGTGCACCTCCTGCACGGTGGGCACCGCCGCGTCCGGCGGCGGCGGCGGTGCCGGCTGCGTTGCCGTAGCGGATGCGGACGCGGCCACCATTGCTGACCGCGATGGTGCTGACAAGTGTATGTGTGTGTGTGTGTGTGTCTGTGTGTGCTCGTGTGTGTGGATGGGAGGGGGAGTGTGGACGCGGGCAATGCAGAGATCACGAGCGACACCGACAACAGGAGAAGTGTGCGGCTAGAGACGAGGATGAGGAGGAGAGAACGGACGAAAACAAAGGGGAGGGCTACTGCCGTGAACCACACACGCACAGACACGCACACACACAACAGCAGCAACGCAAGTGCCCCGAACGCGGATCACCGTAGATCACACAATACAACTCACGGCTCGGCGTATCTAGAAGCGGGAAAGACAACGATGAAGTGCTCCAGGGGGGTGGAGGGGGGAAGAGTAAGGAAAGGCAGTTACTGAGAGCCCGAGATGGACCCGTGTGCGAACACGCCCGAGCCCACACACAGTCTCCGACAGGCTGGAGGTGCACGCGATGGCGGACACGCGCAAGCGAGAAAGGAATGAAGGCAATGAAAGTGAGCGTGACGACGCAGGCACTCAAGTCTGTGTGTGTCTGTGTGTCTGTGTGTCTGTGTGTCGCAGCTGTACGCGTGTTTGGGTGTGAAACGCGCTCGCAGTGCACAGGACGTTTTAGCGTGACCGACAGCGACGCTTAATGTGAGGGGAGCTGCAGTCCGAGTGAAGCTGGCAGGTGCACGACGGTGGAGGCGGAGTTGATAGATGGCAGCGGGTGACAGCGCAGCAGCAGAGCTCCACGGGTTGCGAGGGTGGAGGGGGGATAAGAAAGATGGGCGAGCATGAGAAAGCGCCGGGCAACGTACCCCACTGCTGTTCGGGTTCGCCACGGTGGCACCATGCTCGCTCGACTTCCCAGGTGGGTCCTTGCAGCGCGAAATGAAAGCGCAGCCCACCACACACACACACACAAACACAAAGGCAAGACGACCTCGCTTTCATCGCCTCGCCGATAGTGCGCCTCGTCTGCTTCTTCCCTGTTTTTCTTCAGATTCGGTTTGCTCCTCGCGTGGAGAGGCTGTGGTAGGCTGGGGGACCAGCAAGCGGTAAAGCAGGTCAAGTAGCAGGCACACACACACATTCGTTAGCACACACTCGTTAGCACACACAAACACCGAATCCCTCTTTCCTCCCCGCTGCCGGTCAGTCGCACGGCCACTCGTGACGCTGGGCGAGGGCGAGGACGGGTTCGAAGAACTGCAGCCGCTCCGCCAACGCCAGGCCGTACCACCGCTGCGGGCAGGGGCCGGGGAAGAGGGTGTGGCCGAAGCGCACAATCACCGTCCGGCGGCGGGTGCGACCACCCCCACCAGCGGCAGTGGGCACGGCAGCCGCGTCGAGAGGCACAGTTGTGGCGTGGACGCCCTCACGCTCTTCACGTTGTTGAAAGGCAACTCGGTAGTGGAAGGCCACAACGCGGCGTGGGCGCACGCGGGTAAGGCTCGGGAGTCCGGCGTAGTGCGTCGTCAGCACCGCGTGCACGCCGCGCTCGCACAGGTACAGGGCAGTGGCCCACGCGAGGCTGAAGCCCTGCGCGGTGGTGGTGCTGCGGCCCAGCTCGTCGATGAGCGCCACGCTCTCCTCTGTCGCAGCGTGTGTAACCTCGTTCAGCTCCATCAGCTCGCGCCGGAAGGACGACTGCGTGATGCTGGGCAACTCATCGCACAGCATGTGGGCTAGCAGGCGGTCGGCGAGGAAGAGGCGGGCGTGGCGCGCCGGCACGAAGCAGCCGGCCTGCGCCAGCGTGAAGTACTGCCCGAGGAGGCGCAGCAGCGTTGTCTTGCCGCACGCGTTGGGGCCAGTGATGACGCACACACACTCATCGCAGCCCCATGACAGCGTCAACCCGCCGCTGGGCGGCGCCGTGTGCGCCGACGGCCGGGACGGGGCGGCAGCGCCGGCGGCGGCGGCGGTGGCCGTGGAGGTGGCCGAGGGGTGCAACGCGTCCAGCACGTACACGCTGCAGCGCGGGATCGCGGCGGTGGCGGACGGCGTGCCGTCGGTGTCAGTCGCACCATCCTCGTGCTGTGAAGCGCTGGCATCACAGCTGCCGCTCGCACGCGGCGAGTCGACGGTTGGCGGACTCGGGGCGGTCTGAAGGAATGAGGAGGACGCGCCGGTACAAGCGGCCGCCGCGGGTTCGCGCTGGCGTGTGCGCCCCTCGCCGGCCGCGTCCTGCGAGTTGTCGGAGCTGTCGGCCTCGCGGTGCATCGCGTGCCACGTGTCGTCTCGTCGGTGTGCCAGCCGGGGCTGCGCCTCTTGAAAGGAGCCCTCTGCCGCCCGTGCGCTCCTCACGCAGTGGCCGTCGCGAGTTGATGCCGTGCTTGCTGCGGCATCCGCCAAGGCCTCCGCCTCCGCCTCACTCGCGCGCGCCGACTCGGGCGACGCGCACGGCGCGGTCGTCATGCCCGTGCGCAGCTCCACCAGCACAGGCCGTGTACACTGGTGCGTGAGGGAGTACAAGGCGAAGCTCAGCAGTGTGTCCAGCAGTGCCACCGACTCCACCGTAGCCTGCAGCACCCCCAGGTACTCACGCTGTATCGTCGACACAAGCGGCTGAACCGCCTGCAGCTGCAGCTGCAGCAGGGCCGCGACGCACTCCTGCGCACGCGCGCAGCGGTACTCGAGGTCCTCGGTGCCACAGCGCACCCGCCGGCGGCGCAGCTGGCGCACACCCGAGTCCGACACGGAGCCCGCGTCGAGGGTAGCGGCGTCCAGCGGCGAGAGCACGAGGGAGGCGGCATCCTCAGGGCGGTTGTGGTGGTCCTGGTGGTGCTGATGCAAGCCGTGCCCGCGGCGCGATAGCCGATGCAGCATCGAGGCCTCGGTTGACTCGTTCAGCCTAGATGATGCGCTGGACGCAGACGTGTTTGCCGATGTGTTGGCAATGAGGTGAGTACCGTCATGGCCGCCGCGGCCCCGCCGCTGCCGTTGCTGAGCCAGCTGCCGCTCCCGAAGGGCCGCGAGGTAGAGCGCGAAGTGTGAGCCGCCGGCGTAGCGCCACGTGAACGGTCCCGCCTGCGCCTTCGCCTCCTCTGCCGCGAGGTAGGAAAGGCAGTACAGCTTCACGGGGTCGGGCTCGAGACGCAGCGATGACATGTGCAAGGCCGCTCGCAAGTCCGCCGCGTAGGCGGTGATGTCCGTGACCCGCACGCTCAGCCGCGTTCGAAGCGCATCCAGCTCGCCACCGCGTGGGGCCTGAACGAGGAAGCACATGCGCAGGAGTCGCAGAAGCGACGCCGTGGCTCGTTGCGAGTGCGACGATGCGGAGGAGCCCGACACATCGCCCTCGCCGCTCTGGCGCCGCTGTCGGTTCCGCTTGGAGGTCCCTGATGCGCTTCCCCGGTGCTGTGGTGGCAGCTCTGCCTCGCCCTGGTGGAGGGCGCCGTAGTGCCGGCTGCCCTGCTCATGTTGTTGCACCACGGAGGGCAGCACGGAGCGCTCCAGGTAGTTGCCCATCAGCGCCGACAAGGCCTCGAAGCGGCAGTGGGCGAGCGTCGTCGCAATACTGCGCAGCACCGCCGGCTGACCCGGCGTGCTGCCGGGCGGCGCCGCGGCACGCGCATCGCGCGGCGTGCCGGGCTCTGCAGCGTTACTCTCTGGTCTGTTCACCTGCGGCGGCGGTGGCGACGGCGGCGGCCCGAGGTAGGCGTCAAGCCGCGCGTGCAGCTGCGCCAAGTGCGGCAGCGCGCTCCAAAGCAGCTGTAGCGACTCGAGGTACGACTGCATCTGCGCAGCGGTGCGCTCGCGGCGCGGCTGGTGCGTCAGGGTCGCCGTGAGCCGCTCGAGGTCGAGCGCGGCGGTCTGGCGCAGCAGCGTGCGCAGCGCGTAGAGACGGCGCGGCTCGCGGAGCAGCCACTCCACGGCGTCGTGGCGACCCTGCACCGCGACGCGGTCACGCAGGGGCTGCAGCAGGGTGCGGCGCAGGTACCGCTGGCCCATTACCGTGCAGGCGCGTGGAATGACGTCCACCAGCGCCGCGGCCCGCAGTGGCGGCGGCGGCGGCGATGACGCGTCGGCGCAGCCGTGCCCTGGCCGCAGCGTGAACCGCGCGGTGCCACGGCGCACATCACGGGTCGACGGCTGCGACGTCAGGGCCTCCGCCGACGGCATTGGTGGCACCACAACCGCCTGTGCAGCGGTGGACGCGGCATCTGGAATCACCTGCAGCGCGCGCGCCGTCGTGCGGGAGAGCTCCATGTAGTGCTCCAGCGCCTCAGCCCGCACCCGCATCGAGCCGGGGAGAAGGTTCATGTCGTTGACGTGCTCCATGTACAGCACCACGGCATTGGCCGCCGCGACGCAGAGGTAGCGGTCCGTGTCCTCGATGTAGAGCGCAGCCTCTGGCGTCGACTTGAGCATCAGCAGCCGCTGCACCCCCTCTTCGGCATTGTAGAAGCAGCGCTGCACGCTCGTGAAGGTCATGTGCGAGCCGTGCTGCCGCAGCAGCGTCTCCACGAGTTCGCTGTTCACCGCCGTGGCCGGCACAAGCACCTCGACGGGGTTGCGAGAGTGCAGCAGCGAGGTTGTCTTGAAGAAGGTTGCGGTGTCGCCGTACTGCAGGAGGGAGACGGTCAGCGAGGGCAGTTCGCACAGCGCGATGCCCACCTCCTTGGCAGAGTTGAAAACGAGCGCGGCGACGCAGCATGGGTCGGCCTGAGTCGCTGCGGTGACCGAGGACGCCGACAGCAGCGAGTCGCTTGCTGGAGACGGGAGCGCGCTCCTGTCGGCCCCGCCGCGCCGTTGGTGCCGGCGGGCGCCCGGCCCGTGCGAGGATCGCTCAAGGTCAGCACTACCGCCGTCGGCGGCGGCGCCCGTCGTCGGGGATGTGGCGAAGAAGAAGGCAGCGGCGGACGCGGCGGAGCGGTGGCGCACGGAGTTCAGGTGTCGCGCGCCGTCGGAGATGGAGCTGCACACGAGTGGGGACGCCAGCTGCTGCAGTGGAGCTGGTGCTGACGCAGGCGGCGGCTGCGGCGCGGCGGCGTCTTCACGCGTTGTGGCGAAGGGTGGCGGTGGGGGGAAGCTCGGGCTTGGCCAGACGCCGCGTGGCTGCCACGCGTGTGCGGGCGGCAACAGCCCCAGCCCGGCGCCGCCGTACGTGGCGTCGTGCGACGCGTGCAGAGGCGCATGGCGTGGCACTGGCGGCGCCGAAGCGTCACAGGCTCCGTACTCGAGGCAGCCACGACCATAGGCCGGGCCGCGCGGTGGCTGCGAGAGACCCCACTGACAGCGCCACGGAGTTGGGGGCGGGGGCGGCCACCACGCCGCTGGCGCGGCTGCGACGGACGACTCCGCGTAGTCGTCAAAGCCCGCGTAGTGGTCGCCCGCTGGGGCTCCACCCTCTGCTGCTGCTACTGGGTGTGGTGGTGGTGGCAGCAGTGGATGCTGCTGCTGCCGGTGCCTTGACGCGTGCTGCCCGTGTGCTGCAACAGCTGCCGCCGCTGCGGCGCCCACGTGGTACGCGGCTGTGGGTGGGGAGGCCGAGGTCACTGACGCACCGTCACGTACGAAGAAGGCCTGCTCGGCCGCGTACGGTGCTGCCGCGACGGTTGCGGCGGCGGCGGCGGCGGCGTAGGACTCCTCCGGCCCGTGCTGAACGTACGGCGGCCACGACGCACCGGGCCCGTCTGCGCAACCGTACACGGGGGGCACCCCAGAGGGAGGCGGACGCGGGAAGCAGCGCACGGGCTGCGAGGACACCGTGTAGCAGGACGGGTCAGGCACCGCAGGCCTCGCCACCCACCACCCGGCACCCGCTGTCGACTCGCGCGCCCCCTCAACGCCCTCTACGTGCGGGTGCGGCCGCGGCGGTGGGGCCGGCGTCGTCGGGCCATAGAGCGCCGCCCATGCAGTGGGGGAGGCAAACATCGCATGCCGAGCCCCAGCCCCGCGGCGGCCGCGACAGCGATTGCTGACGGCGGTGCTGGTGCTGGAAGCTCAAAAACAAGTGCGCTGTGGCGGTGCGTGCGAAGCGGTGAAGGGAGGGTGGGTGTGTCTGTGTGTGTGTGTGTGTGTGTGTGTGTCTGTGTTCGTGTCTGTGTGTCACGTGTTGAGGAACAGGCAACGAGGAGTAGGAGGGGCGGCAGCGTGAGATGAAGGGTACATCGATGGTGCCACTTAACGTGGACGCGGCTAGAACCGACAGCACAGCGCGCCAGGCGCAGCGGTGACGAGCAACTCGCCCTCTCCCCCCCCCACATCACATCACGTGCGTGTCATGAGAGAAGCATTGTTGTGTTGAGTGTGTTCATCGAGTAGACATCCATCAATGGTCGCCTGTCGCAGAGTGCATGCACGCGGCGGGCGCAGACTCTCACATAAACACACAAACACACGCACACGAACGTCATCACAATCAAGCGCCTCACGCGAGACCGCACTTCGCCTGCCAATCACCGCTTGCCTTTTTGACTTCGCTGACGCCAGCTTTGGGACGAGTGATGCGTGTGTGTGTGTGTGTGCGTGTGTGTGTGTGGGGGGGGGGGGGGGGGCACATGCCGTCACGATGCGTGTGTGTGTGTGCGGAGGTGTGTAACGCCGGTGCAGAGCACGCACTGCGGCGTGCCTCGCCGACCGATGCTCTTCCCACCCCCACCCACACACCACCATCCCCGCGCGCCCCCCCAGCTAGGTGCCTCCTCGTATAAGGTCATCATCGTCACTGCCGACGGTGCTGTGTGCAAGCTGGTAGTAACCAGCTCCGCTCCGCGCCAGTCCCACCCCCTCCCTGCTTCGCGGGTTCACTGAGATTTCTTCTTCGCGTTGGGAGCGGCGGCGACGGCAGCAGCGCCGGCGGCACTCGCTCGCACCTCCGTCACCCACGCATCCCGTGCCTTCATCAGCGGCGACAGCTGCGCAAAGCCCGCGACCGCCGTGCAGAGCATGTACCGCAGCGCGACCAGCGGCGCCGCGTTGCAGGACCAGCAGATGCGGAAGCACACACCAAGCTCGAACGCGTGTATCAGCCACGCCCCAACCGTGACGATCTGGACGCCAAAGTGCGAGCGGAAGCACAGCCGGCCCAGTTGGAAGAGCGATCCCATCACCTTCTCTTCGAAGAAGAGGAACACGTTGAAGGGGAGCGGCTGCTCCGGCGCGGAACCGGTGGCGGCCTCCATGCGCTCCACAAAGTGCCTCGTGGCGAGGCCGTGGACGTATGCGGGGAGGACGAGGTGCTCGCCAGTCGCGTCCGGCTCCTCCCCAAAGGCCAGGTAGTTGAGCAGCACGAACAGCAGCACGACGGGGAGGAAGACGGGCAGGGGGTGGCGGTAGGGGAGGCGGCGCTGGTGGGTGGCCGACTCCAGCTCTGTCGCGGCCGCAGCGGCAGGGGCACCGCCGCTGGACTTCTTCGGTGCCGGCGGCATCGTCGACGGCGTGGCAGGTAGCCTGTGAGCGAAAAGGAAAAACGTCACACACACACGCGACGGGTCGAGACTCCACTGGGAGAGAAACTGATGCAGTGCCGCACGTGCCCGTCTGTGTGTGTGTGTGTATGTGTGTGTGTGTGTATGTGTGTGTGTGTGTGGGTGGGTGGGTAACCGATCTGTCTTGTTGACGAGAGGGATGAAGGGTGCTGGAGCTCCGTGTGGTGCGCGATGACTGTCGCAGCGACACGTAAAGGACGTGGGCGTGGGGTGGCGGAAGGAGGGTGAGAACGGCTTGCGCACTCGTGCACCGCGCCGCCACAAATGGGGGCGGGCGTTGGACTTGCGACACGGCCTTCGGTGCTCTCGCTCGCACGTTGCTTTGCACTTGCGTGGTGTGGTTTGGGTCTGATGAGGTCTGGAGCAGCGAGAGGGGACGCGGGTGTGTGTGTGGGGGGAGGCGGGAGGGGACGCAAGTGCGGTTGGCCCTCCCTCGCCAGCACGACGAGGCACGTGCGCGGCACGCCACACACCCACCTCCCATCATGGGGGCATGAGCCCCCTCCTCCCCCTCCCTTCACACCTAACACGAGAGAGGGGGGGGGGATGTCAAAAGGTGGAGACGACTCCGCTGATACCACTCAAAACTGCCTTTTTTTCTGTGACGAGATGCGAGGAGGTAGGCGCGAAGGCTGCCACCACACGCACGCACGACGGCTGGCCTTTTTCGCTTCCCCACACGTCAACCCATCTCAGGCTTCTGCTGCCGGCGTCGCGGTAGCGGGGGGCAGCGGCGCATCCGCCACAGGTCCTGCTGCGCCCGCCCCAGCCGTCGTGCCGCTTGTGTGCTCCTCTGGCGTCATCAGCGCGCGCAGCCACCGCAGTGTGTTGGGCACCCCGCCCTTTGCATCCACGACGAGGCACAGCACCGTCGCAGCCACGAAGCCGCCGGCACGCAGCACGGTTGCGTCGAAGTCGCGCTTGCGCTCATCGCGGCTGTTCGCCGTGTTGTAGACAATGCGGAGCTGGTCGCCGACGTGGTAGACGAGGTTGGCGGTGCTCTTCGTTTTCTCCCACACCCCGGTCAAGGTGCCCGCGCACCACCGCGTCAGGCTGCTCATGACGCAGCTCGGCTTCGTTCGCTTTTGTTGTGAGAAGGGCACGACGCTTCCCGTGCACAAGGAAGGAAAGGTGGAAGAGGCGCGAGAGATGACCGCCACACATCAGCGGCGTATCCTTGACGCCTCACGCACACGCACAGATTCCGTCACGTTCCTCGCGTTGTTGGCGGCGCCGTTGCGCGGAAAGACGCGCACCAGTGGAGATGGAAGAGAGCGAAACACCAGAGTGTTGTGTAGGGAGGGACGGGAGGGAAGAGAAGAAGCACGGAGAAGGTCAGAGCTCAGCACCGAGAATCCACATCGAGCCAAGGGCTGGCGTCCGTTGGGGGGGAGGGGGGGAAAAGCGGGGTTTGCGGAGGAGGAGGGGGGTATGCGATGCGGATAGGGCGTGCAGAAGGTAGCGAGACTGCCGCTCGCTTCCCCAGTCTCCCGTGCGCCACTCCGCCGTGCCTGGACGCCTGCCAGCACAAACACAGAGAGAGCGAGAGAGAGAAGGCGTCCCAGTCAGCATCCAAGAGACCCGCACGCGGCTCTCGCGACGTGGCCGACGAGACTCCGAGGCACACATCCGTTCACGGTAGTTCTTTGTATGTTGGTGTGTTCCCCTGCTTCGACACGGCGATGATGATGGTGATGATAATCTGTGTCTGTAAGCGACTAATGTTCCTCTTCCTCCTCCACGTCGAGGGCCACACACGGACTTGAGAAGAGGGGGGCCGGGACGAGGCCGAGCAGGTGAACGAGCGAGCGCAGTGACGAGGGGGGAGGAAGGGAGGCGGAGGCGGCACAATGCGCAGCAGCGGCGGCACCTCGTGGTGGAAGAGGGTGGGGAGCGACGACGTGGGTGGACGCAACCCGAAACCAACGAAGTCGTTGAAGGAGGAGGGAGGCGGCGGAGTAGGACAGACCCATAGACAGACACGCACACACACACACAAGTGCGCACCACACGTGCACACGGGCGATACCACGGAACAGGAAAAGGGAGAACAGGAGAAGAAGCCACGCACGAGGAAGAGAAGAAAAATGAACGGAGGAACGAGTTGAAGTGAAGGGGGCGCGGGAGAGTGGGGAGCACTGGTGGTGGTGGTGGTGTCGATGTGAGCAGCGGCGTGCATGAGGCATGCCAGCGCACACCACACGACAACCCTCTACATGTGGCTTTCTGATTCGTTTTGGTTGGTTTCGTCGACGTGCCGCGCTGCCCGTCACGAGGGCATCTTCATCCGCCGGCGGGGTCGGTAGAATGCCATCAGCACCCAGCTGCCCAGCAGCAGCAGGCCGGAGATGCCCGTGAGGACGAGCACGTTCGTCCACCGCCGCGAGGAGGCGAAGCCGAGAAACTCCGCGTACTCGCTGCCCGTGTAGCACGCCGAGGTCGCCGAGACCCCCTTCGTCGCCTTGGCGAGCACCGCCGACGCAGCGGTGGCAACAGCAGATCTGCCACGATGGGCGGTGGAGGACGGCGATGGCGGCCGTGCCGTGAGCCACACCCGCAGCTCCGCCCCGCTTGACGACCCCGCGTTGGCGTCGCCCTCGTGGCAGCCGAACGACTTGCCCTTGAACTGCGTCAGGATGCACGACTCGAAGGCCAGGCGGGCGACGGAGGCGAAGGAGACGACCTGCACGGCGGCCGGCAGCGTCCGCAGGTTCAGCACGAGCCCGGCAAGGATGATGTTGAGCGTGTAGAAGGTGAAGACGACGAAGCGGCCGACGCGGTCCGACGGCCACCACGCGCAGAGGAACCACACGCCAAAATGCGCGCAGAACGACGTCACGGCGAGGATGACGGACAACTCGAAGACGCCGCGGTACTCGTTCCAGGGCTCCCCAAAGTTCGACAGCACGAACACCACGAGGGCCACGAAGGAGGCCAGGCCGAAGCGCCACAGGGCCGCCGTGACCGCGCGGAACACCAAGTACGTGCCCGCGCCATAGTACCCACACGCCGAGTATCGGTGGAAGGCCGCGTACTGGCGCCGCAGCGCGTCGAGGGAGAGCACGGCCTGCAGCACGACGCAGCCAACGAGAAAGAAGATGACGCCGACGCGGTTCTGCATGCCGCCCTGGCCCTCCTGGCGACCGTACAGTGCGGCGAGCACGGCCGCCAGCGCAAGTCCGCCAATCAGCGACAGCACCTTCCACACGGGGTTGTGCCGCATCTCGAGGAAGTCGAAGCGGAAGAGCTGCAGCAGCTGCACGAGACTCGAGGGCGGCTGGTACGACGCCTCGAGCACCGCCATCTGACCCATCGCGAAGGCCTCCATGAACGCCCGCACGGTGGCCCGCATGCCGGCCCGGCGGTGCGCGTACAGCTGGCTCAGCGGGGTGGTCACAGGGCCGTCCGCATGCACGACCGGTGCCGCCGCGGTGGGAGCGCCGCTACCCCGCTCCTCGCAGAGGTCCTCGATGTGGATGATGGAGCCGTACTCGGGCCCCGGCTCCTCACCGACCACGTCGCCTGCCGCTGTGGCGGCATCCGGCGCCGATGCGTCCAGTGCCGTGGCCGCGCTTGTCGCGCCGGTGTTGGCCGCGGCGGTGGTGGGGACGCTGGTGGAGGCGAGGCGGTACAGGCCGTGCACGATCTGCTCGCCCAGCCGCTGCTGCTGAATGGCCGCCGCGACGGCGTCGTACGAGTCCGTCGGGGCGGCTGGCGGTGCGGGCGGGGCGACAGACTCGTCATCGCCTTCCACGATGCCCGCGGCGGCGGCGGCGGCGGCTGCCGAGGACTCCTCTGACAGCCCAGTTGCCTCCTCGCCAGCTGCCATGCTGGCGCGCAGCACGCGCTTCGGCAGCCGCACCTGCAGCATGTCCTGCACCGATCCGGCAAACACGCAGCGACTGCGCTCCAGCAGGACGACGTCGTGCACGTACTGCAGCAGCGTCCAGCGCGGCTGCACCATCGACAGCACCACGACGCGCTGGGCCTCGGTCGTGAGGGTGGGGTCCGTCAGCATGGTTGCCGACGCGGTAGCCGACGGGCTCGCTGTGGCCGGACTCCGGCAGCTGAGGCGGCTGTGCCGCGGCGTGTAGAGTGACACGTCCACGGCCGCCGAAGCACTCGCGGTGGCCGCTGCGGCTGGCGCCGTGGCGGCTGACATCGCCTCACGCATCACGCGGCGGGCCTCCGCGTCGGCAGCCGACGGCGCAGCCAGCTTCGCCAAGATCGTGAGGTACTGCTGCGACTCGTGCGTCGCCAACCCCTCCAGCGGCTCATCCAGCAGGAGCACGGACGGGTTCAGCAGCAGCTCCTTGCCCAGCGCCACGCGGCGGCGGACGTACAGGGAGCAGTCCTTGATCTTGGTCGACTCGTGCGGCTCCAGCAGCAGCTGCTGCAGCACCTCGTCCACCGAGTAGGCCTGCGCCGAGTTCGCCACCCGCAACGCACTGGCGTACTGCAAGTTCTCGCGAACCGTGAGCTCAGCTAGCAGCCCACTCGAGGCGACGCTGGCCGCTCCACGGCGACGCTGCGACTTGCCGCAGGCGCCGTCCTCGTCGTCGTCTTCGCCGCCGGCCGCGTCCTCGACCTCGCCCCCGTCTTCCAGAAAGCTCATCTGGCTCTGGTACGCCGAGGCAGAGACGGGCATGCCGTTCAGCAGCGTGTTGCCCGCCGCGCTCTCCACCCGGCCCGCCATCACGGCGAGCAGGGCGAGGGCGCTGTGGGTGCCGCAGCAGTTCACCACCGCCGTGACCCGGCCGCCGCGGACGAGGCAGGAGACGTCGTCGATGACGTCGCGGCCGTGACGCTGCACGCTGACGCCGTCGCAGCAGAGCAGGATGCCCGCCATGGACAGCGCTGCCGCCGCCCCATCACCCGAGGCCTCACCACCCATTGCGCCGGGGTTGGCGGTGCGGCGACTGCGGCGGCTGCGGTGGCGTGCGGAGGTGGGGCTCTTGCTGCTGGAGTTGGCCCTCGTCGATGGGCTTGGTGCGCCGCTGTCCGCCTCCGCGCCATGGCGCGCTGAGCCGGTTGCGTGGCTGTGGTGCTGATGTCGGTGTCGATGTGTCGTCGCCGTGGGGGCGGCGGTGGCGGGAGCGGTGGAGGCGGCGTCGGCAGTTGTTTGGCTGTCGCTCTGCACGAGCGGCAGGGCGGATGGCGGCGGTGTGGAGGCGCTCATGGCGGCCGCAGTGAAGTGGGACGAGAGAAAAGTGGACGAGGGGGGAGACAGGGGAAAAGGAAGCAGGAAGGCGGGGGCGGGGCGGGGGCGGCAACGAAGCCGGCAACGAAGCCGGCAACGAAGATCGAGATTCAACGAAAAGGATTGAGGGGTGTTGGCGTGTGCAGTGTACGCGTCGACTCTGCAGTGGCAGTCCGCCTTCAAGCGAGTGCTGTGAGTATAAGCGTATGTATGTATGTGTGTGTGTGTGTGTGTGTGTGGATGTTGGACTGTTTGAAAGCGCGCGCCGCTCTAGCAAGGCGCGTGGAAGCGGCAGAGCTATGTGGCAGTGAAGGGGGAGAGGTAGGGGGGGGGGCCGGCTGCAGCTGCTGAGGGTGAGGCAGGGCACACAACTGAAGGGGGGGAGGGGAGGTACAACAGAAGTGCAGCGAGGATGTGGGTACGAGTGCGTTACCGGCGATGGCTGGACCTCGGCCATGACAGATGGAGGCATCCATCCTGCGCAGGAGGAGGAAGCGCGAGCTCGGTTGTAGGGGGTGGGGGGGCACACCCTACAGCTACTGTGTTCTCGGGCGAAGGTTTGACTTGCGCACCGCCGCGGCGACTCGGCACCACGACCTCTACCACCACGGCGTAGCTGTGCTGAAAGCTACTGCTTGTGTGTATGTGTATGTGTGTGTGTGTGTCTCTGTGCCCTTCCCCGCACGCGGTTTTCGAGGCGTTGAACGCTGCACGACGCACCTGCCCTTCCCACCCCCGTCCCCCCCCCCCTCAACAAGGTCGACTCCGTTGAGGGGAAGGCGGCGAATCGCATCGCCGCCCCCCCTCCACCGCATCCCACACGCGCACACGCACGCACGCGGAAACAGTGGGAGCGAGAACCTGCGATGGGGAAGGAGGCCTGAAGAGAGTTGAAGGAGCCGCCGCCGCCCCCCCCCCCTATCTCTCGTCACCACGCTGTGCACCAGGGCACGGGTGGCGTCGAGATGGGCGGAGAAGGGGGGGCCGTGAGAAGCGAGAAATCAAACGAATACCACACCCGACACTGACACGCACATGCACACACGCAGAGAGAGAAGAGATACATGACAGGGGGGGGGGCAACACAGAGAGGCACACACAAACGCACTGACCTACAGACAAGCGCACACGCACACACGCGCGCACCTACGGCCCTTCTCCATCACGCGTCCCAACACTGTCACAGCAGCGCCTCCTTCTCAAGCAGCTTCCGGTGGCTCGTGAAGACCTTCTCCAGCTCGTTGCTTGGGGTCGCCGATGTGACCATGACGGCCAGGGCGCTGCGCAGGGCCTCGTGCAGCGAGCCCTGCTCCTTGAACTGCCGGAAGTTCTCCGTCGACGTCGCCGTCTCCAGCGCCTTGCAGAGCGAGCTGACGACCGTCGGAGTTAGATCCGCCGCGCTGTACGTGCCGCTCAGGCAGTGGCCGGGAATGCGGCCCAGCGCGCCAGCCGCCTGCGTGCGCACCTTGAAGATGTGGTCGCGCACCACGGCGGTGCAGAGGGCCTCGACCGCCTCCACGGCGTACTTGGGCTCCGCCTCGAACACCTCCTCCCGGGCGAGGCCCATGCCCAGCGCGTACGCGGCGTTCCACCGGTGCTTCGCCTCGCGCGGCACCGCGTGCCGCAGTCCGGCCATCCGTCCCGCCCCGTCGCCCTCGGCGTCGTTGCCCCGGTTCGGGCCGCCGCGGGTGGTGGCGCGCAGGCACTCCAGCAGCACGCGCAGGAAGCCCTCCGCAACGCCCTCCTCGAACTCCTCCACCTCGCTGATAAGCTCCTCGAAAGTGAGCACCTGGAGCAGGTGACTCATCATGCGGATGCCGTGGCCCTGCACGCCGTTCTCCGTGTCGATCACCGCCGCGTGCATCGCCGTCGCACAGAGCGTCGCGATGTAGTCTGGCGCGTCGCGCACCACGGCGCACGTCCCCTCCGGGAGGCGGCCCGTGACGTTGGAGAGCGCAAAGGCGGCCTTGGTGCGCACGACGGGGTTGGGGTCCACCGTCAGCGCGTGCACGGCGCTGTCGATCGCGGCCCCGGCAAACGTGTCCATTGCCGTGTACTGCCACAGCCACACCCCGAGCGTTGTCAGAGCCTCGCCACGCACCCGCGGCTGCGCGTCGGCCGCGCTGGCCTGCACGTACGTGACGAACTCCTCGCAGCGGCTGCGATCGGTGATCGTGGACACGTAGTCGTTGCCGATCTGCGCGATGCAGCGCAGGGTCATGGTCCGCACATCCTCTCCGCAGCGGCGCAGACGCATGGCCGGTCGCAGGAGGTCCTCGTGGATGCGGCGCTTCTGCGCGAGCGTCGCGCGATCGCCCTGTGCCTCGGGCCGCTGCGCCGGGTCGCTGGCGTTGTCGTCGAAGGCCTTCCAGACGTACCCCATAAAGTGCAGCCACGAGCGAAGACACTCCGTGAAGGCCTCCAGCGTCGCGGTCGGCACCCGACTGCGCGTCGCCGACGTGGCACGGCCATCCGCCTGCGTCGCGCTCGTCCGCCCTTCGCCGTCCCCGCGTGTGGGGTGTGACGGCGTCGTGGCCGCGGACGCGGCGGGGGTGCGCTGGCCGCGCGGGGTGCCGATGCCGCCGCCGCCACCGCCGCCACCGCTGACCCTCCCCGCCGCCCACTCCGCCGCGTCCGCTGCCTCCTCCGCAGCCTCCCACCCCGCCAGCGCCGCCACGACCTTGGCTGACGCCGCCATGAGCACGTCGAACTCCGTGTGCACGAGGCGGGGGTACAGCCGGGAGAGGGGCACCATGCACCGCCACACCTCGACGCGCGTGTCGGCGTGGCGCAGCAGAGCAGGCAGAAACCCGCCGGGCGCATCGCCGGCCGCAGAGGCGGGTGACGGCGGCGCCGCCGACTCTGCCGTCACGAGCAGCTGCGCCGCCGCGCCGCGCATCGACTCGTTCTTCAGCAGGTTCGCCGCGAGCACCGTTGCCGGCACGTAGGCAGAGACCTCGTCGTGGGCGAGGAAAAAGTGCAGCACGGGCTGCTCCAGCGTCTGCAGGATGACTCCGCGGGAGCGGGGGCAGCGGTGGTAGGGTGTCACGAGCGCCACGGCGGCCAGCGTGTTCAGAACCGGCACGGCGATCGCAGAGGACGGGAGTGCAGCCGTGTTGGCCACTGCACCCGGGGCGGCACTTGCGGCAGTGGCCGCTGCTGCTGCTGATGCTGCTGCTGACTCCCTCGCATCCGCCGGCAGCGCCTGTGTGAGGCCCCAGCTCAGTCCCTCGTGCAGGGCAGCCAGGATCGTGCCGCACTGCGACGCCAGCGAAAGGAAGGCGGCCTGCCGACCAGGCTGCGGCTCCTCGGCGTACTGCAGCGTCGGGCGCAGCTTGTGCAGCAGCGCCGTCAGTGCCGCCGCGGCACCGCAGCGCAGGGACGTGTGCAGCCGCCCGCCGTGGAGGAGGGGCTGCAGGAGCGGGTGCCGCGCCGTCGCACCACTCGCCCCGCGCACATCCACCTGTGGGAAAAGCACAGGAAGGAAGACGGTCGCGTTGAACGGCGCCTCGGCGAAGCGCACCAGCGCCGCCGCCAGGGTCCACAGTGCCGTCGTCTGCAGCTCCAGCGCCGTCGCCGCCGACGCGTCACGCTCCGCCTCCTTTTCGCCCTTCGTGGCGGCCGCTGACGGCGTCGCACGCTGTCCCGCATTGGCCTGACGCTGCAGGATGACGACGGCATCGACAACGGGGCGGAACAGGTGCTCCGCCAGCTGATCGTCCGAAATGGTGAACGCCGGCGCCGTGGTCGTCGACGAGGCCGCGGACATGCGGCTGCCCAGCCAGTCCTGGGCCCCCATCGGGTCGGCGCTGCAGCTCCCGCTGCGGGCCCCCACAGAGCCGCCACCACGCAGGCCCCCGAACGGCGTTGCACCGACCGACACGCTGCCCGAGCGGCCCCCGCGAAGCCCGAAGGGGGTGCTGCTCCCGCCCATCAGCGCCAGCCCGCCAGCCGCGCCGCCGCCACCCCCAGCACCCACCATAGCACCCCCACCGCCGGCTCTCGGGTTCGCGCCAAGCGGCGCGGGCGTCGCCAGCCCGCTCGCGCCGCGCGACCGGCCACCAGTGACGAGCCGCGCGTCCTCTGCCGTGGCGAGGCAGTACCAGAGCACCAACTCCATGAGTTGCAGCAGTCGCTGGGGTGAGGGGTGTGCGGGCTGCGACTCTGCGGTCGCCGCCGCCGCCGCCGCCGTTGCGCTCGCCTTCGCCGCACCTCGCACGATTGCGGCAGCGGTGGGGGCGGTGGTGGTGGTGGTGCCTGGTGGCGCCGCGGACGGATTCCCGGAAGGCGGTGGGGCGGGTGCCGTGGGTGGGCGGCGCCTCGCCCCGTCGCTGCCTGCACGCCACTGCACCAGCATGCCACTCAGCTGCGCCGCACATTCCACCACGAGCGGCAGCGGCGGCACCGCGATGGCGACGGCGCCGGCCGAAGACGTCGCCGCCGGGAACGCGAGGGCGTTGACGTCGAGGTGCGTGTGCGTGACAGCGGACGCAACGGCGCTGTTCGCGCTGGGCGGCGTGCGATGGCTGGAGGCGGCGCGGCTCTGCGGTGTGGCATCACCGTACGCCGGCGGTGGCGGTGAGGCGGAGGAGGCAGCGCCACCGTGAGGAGTGAATGCAGCTGCGGAAAGCGACGGCGGCTGAGGCGGTGAACTCTCCACCCCTTCCATGTGCACCGCACGTGCCGCGGCGGCGATGCGGCTCGCTGCGGCAGGACGCAGGAGCTCGTGCAGGAGGGGCAGGTTCTGCACGGGGTGCTGCGAAATGCACACGTCGCTTGCGGACTTCGCCGACGCGGTGGCTGCCGAGGTCGCTGCCGGGGCGCCGTTCGAGGCGGAGTGGCCGCCGGAGTGGCTGCCAGACCGACCACCGCGTCCGCCTCGGTGACGGGAGGCTGCGTTGGGGGTGCTCATGGCTGCGTCACCCCAAACCGAAATGGGAGAGGGCGGGGGAGGGGGAGCTCGTGAAGAAGCTGGATTAGCGAGTTCGACTCACAAGATGAATAATGGACTAAGTTGCTAACACGGGTTAAGACGCACGGCTCCTCGTGTTGATGTGTGTGTTTGTGTGTGGGTGGGTGGGTGATTGTGTTTGTGAATGCTGACGCCATGGATGGAGGCGCACGAGACGAGTGAAATCGGAGAAGGATGCAGAACACGTTGAGGTGAGCGAGAGAGCGCACGACACACACACACACAGCAGTACACAGCCACTAATTCCGCTGCGCGTAAAAGGGGCAAGAGTGCGAGCTGACGAGCGCCAGGTGCCGGCTCACAAGCGTGATCCCCTGCGCACCGCATTGAAGTGTGATGAGATTGAGCACGACCACCGGTGCGTGCTGCGACGCGGACTCGACAGCAGCAGCTCGCACACACAAACACACACAAATTGCACGCAGTCACGCCGGCAGCACTTGTTCCGCCTTTGTGAACTTCACCTTTTCTTCTTCGTCTCGGCAGCAATGACGCAGGTTCACGCTATGACCTTCGTGTGCACGCGCGCACACAGAAACACAATGAACGCAGGAGGCACGTAAGCGACAGGAGAGACGAGTCAGAGGGAAGGGGAAGGGGGAGGGGAGGGAGGGGGGGGGGGCGACGCAGCGAGCAGCCCGTCACCCACACACACCCGTACACACACACACAAACCCGCACACGTACACGTACAGGTGATGGCAGAGGATCACGAACAGCATCACTGAGGGGAGGGAGGGAGGGGGAGGGGGAACGGGGGGAGACGTGGTGGCGGTGTAGGGGGTCACGAATGGAGCATCAGAAGTAAAAAAAAAAACGAAGATAAGAAGACACCACTGGAGACGCGACGAGGATGTGGAGGCGGCAGGACGGCTACACAGCGCCACACATCGGGGAATGCGCACGGAGAGGCAAGACGTCCGCGCGTGCGCCTGCCCTCGCTCCCTCCCTCCCTCACACGCAAGCAAACACACACTCTCTCTATTCCTCTTTCCATTCTTGTCCTTTGCTCCCTCTTGCACACCACCGCACACTTACGCGCAGGCGCGTCGACGCAGCGTGCACGCGGCGCTGTGTTAGTGCGGCGGAGGCGGAAAAGGGTGGGGGTGGGGCAGGTGGGGTGGCAACGAAATCACGGTTGAAGGCATCTACGAGGGGAAAATTGTGGGAAGCCCGCGAAATGCCCACGACAGCAGGCAAAGACCTCCGCAGTACGCCATGGTGCGTGCGTGTGTGCGTGTGAGTGTGTCGGAGTGCTCCTGCCGTCATCCGCTCGTGGCACTCCCGCGCTCATGTCTCTCCGGTAGTGTCTACATGCGAGGGAGGAGAGGGGAGGTGGTGCTCGTCCCCCCCTACTCGAGCCGAGCAGCCCCGAGCCCGCCCTTCTTGCGGAGCTTCATGGGCCCACCCGCGGCGCTGCCCGCACCCGCCACCGTCGACCAACCCGGTGTCACCGTCGATGAGCTGCTGCCACCACCCCCGCCGCCGCCGCCGCCAAGCCGCAACGTGCTGCCTGTCGGACTCGAGACTCCGCTCGCGGTGGACATCGTTGAGGTGGACGGCGGCGTTGGGGAGGTCACGAAGCCCGGCAGCACCGACGACGACGCGGCAGGCGTCGCGGTGTTGATCCCAGCGGGCCGCAGTCCAGCCGAGAAGCCGCCAGTCGGCGCCGTGGTCACACCGGGGGCGTGGCCGGACATGGTGGCCATGGAGCGGTGCGGCGCCGTGTTGCTGCCGCCGCCTCCCCCGCCTGGTGCAGCGCGAGTAGATAGGCTCGGCTTATTGAAGGTAAGGATTGCCGCCGGCTTGGCCGGGGCGACGCCCTCGTCTCCGCTGTCGCCCCACCCGTCGTTGTCGTTGTTGTCGTCGTCCGCAGCGCGGTGGTCGCCGTGATGCTGCTCGTGGCCGTCGTTGTCCTCATCCTCGTCACTCCAGCCCATACCAGCGAGGCCGCCGTTGCCGAACGCGCGCACCGGCACCGCCGATGGTGTTGCGGTGGTGGTGGTGGTGGGGTTGGTGGGGTTCGCCATCCGCAGCGGGCTCGCAGCACCGGTGGACGCGAAGTGCGGCGGCGCCGCATCCACGTGGCGCGTTGGCGCCGCTGTCGGTGCCGCGGCGGCAGGCGCAGCCGGCGCGGGGGAGGCCGAGAAGCCGCCGGCGCTGATGATGCCCCAGCCCCGGCCGGAGGCTGTCGCACTCTCACTGCTCGCGCCGCTCGGGGGCGGGGACGCCGTGGGGCCCGGCGTCGCGGTAGACGGCGCGCCAGTCGCCGCAGGCCCGTTCCCACTCGCCGTCTGCTGCGAGGCGAGCTGCTTGTGGTTCGCCTCGAGCTTCGCGAGCGACGCCTTCAGCAGGCCCAGCGCGGCGGTGCGGCACTCCGTCGATGTGACGTCTGCCGTGAGCGGGGCTACGACGGGCAGCACCGACTCCACCAGCTGCTTCACCGACATGCACTCGAGCGCGCCGTGCAGGGAACGCAGTGCCGCCACGCGGGACGGCTCGAAGGCGTCGCGCAGCATCGGCCGGCAGTACGTCAGCATAACCCCCGCCCGCGTGGTGGGTGGGTTGATGTGCTCCGAGACGAGGTGCAGCGCGATGGTGGCGTTGGCGCGGAGGGCGCCGTCGGGGTCGCGCTGCAGCTGCGACAGCGCCTTGGGCACCTGGTCGGCCAGGATGCTGTCAGACAGGCGCGGCGCGAGGTGCACGAGGGCGCGCGCCGAGTGCTCGCGCACGCTGGGCTCGGAGTGGCTGAAGCCCTTCGCGTAGAGCGGCCAGAGCGCGTTGCGCAGCACCGTGGTGGACACTTTGCCAGCGTACGCCTCGGCACGCAGGAGAAGGTTGTAGCGGAGGAGCACGTCAGGGGACTGGTACAGCTGCAGCAGCACCGGTGCCACGTACGCGTCGAAGTCTTCGCCGGCCGGGGTGCGGTCGGCCACCTTCAGCACCGGCCCCACCACGGGACCCACCGAGATCCACGTCGCACCGCCCGGCTTGGCCGCCGCGCGCACCACCTCGCCGAGGCGCGGCAGGATGAAACACAAGCACGCGCGCAGCGGGAAGGCGTCCACCGACGTCGTCAGCGACTCGGCTAGGTGGACCTGCCGTGAAAGGTCCATGAGCAGCACCTCCGTCAGCGCCCGCATCGCCGTAACAAACGGGCTGCTCTTCACAAACTCGCAGCTATCCAGAAATACTGCAATCGACTTGCGCAGGCGCGGGTTCGTGGCCGTGAGGTTGCTGCAGCCCTGGTGCAGCGACTTAGGCAAGCTCAGTCGACAGGCGTTGCGCAGCTCCGCCGCGGAGAGGCTGTGGGTCAGGGAGTTCAGCTTCCCGCTCACCGCCTCCTCGGCACTGACGCCAACGGTCTCGTACAGCAGACACGCCATCCCCCACGCATCCACGGCGAGCCCCGTGTCTCCGCCAGCTCCACCCAAGCCGCCGCCGCCACCGCCACCGCTGCCCAGCTCTGGTGGGCACCGGTAGCCGGGCACCATGCCGGCGCGGCGGGCCGCTTCGAACAGGCAGCTGGGGCTGCCGCTCACCACCTCGTCCATCGGCGACATCATCTCCAGCCCAAAGAGCCGCCAGAACCCCGACGTAGTCGAGGCAAACACCGCTCCGCAGTGCAGGTTGCCGTGCACGAGGCGGTTGGACTGCAGCGCACTCAGGGCACCGCCGATGGTGTCCAGCCCGTAGGCCACCGACGCCGTGTACTCCTCGCTGGTGAGTCCACAGTACTTCTTGCGCAGCTCAGGGCTCTCGAGCACGTCCTTGAGCGGGAGGCACGGCTCGGTGGCGATGTAGATGGTGTCGCGGTACTCTGCGGCGCCGAGGCACTTGAGGAAGCCCGGTATCATGAGGCTCTTGGCCCGCCGCATGGCGTTCTGGGCGAGCTGCTTGATCAGGTCGCGGTGCATCGCGCCTGCCGAGGCCGCCACGCCGCAGGAGAAGATGGAAACACGCACCTGCGCATCATCGCTTTGCGTGCCGGGACGAAGGGTCCAGCTGAGCTGCGGGGACGTGTATACAGTGCGCCCCGGCTCGTTCGCGGCTGGGGTGAAGGGGAAGCCGGGGATTTCATCGGAGAAGCCGATGGCCTTGAGAAGGAAGGCCATGCCGTGCCCCACACCGTATCTGTGCGTATGTGTGTGTAAGTTGTGTGTGTGTGGGGGGGGGGTGTCAGGTGAGAAGGGCACGCGGGTCGCACAGTCACAGATGTGCAAGGCCTTTTTCCCTTGTTGTTCTCTGCTCTCCACCAAGTCAGCGCGCGTTCCTGAATGGGCGGGAGAGAGTGCGAAGGACGAGGACGAGGACGAGGACGGGGTAGAAGGAAGCAACTCTGCCGCAGTTCTGGCATGCCAGCCGGCAGCTGGCCCAGTCCACAGACGCCGCGTGCACGCGGGAAGCAGGCAGAGGTGTTGGGCTCTCTGATGCCGGGACCCTCACACACTGCTTTGCACACACACACACACGTACACGTACACACACACGCATCGCAGCGCAGCACACGACACGAGGACTGCGGAGTGGACGAGATGCGGCATCGGCGAGTCGTGGGGGGGGGGGGGGGCATAGTGAAGAGAAGGCGCGCTGACGTCGCTGGCTCCTTCACCCCGTCTCGCGGGCCATGCACCTCCCTTAGCTTCATCGCTGGTGCACGCATCATCACCTGGACCGTTTCGGTCCTTCTACACACTCTTGCTTCTTTGCTGGGTTCGTGTTTGAGATTCTGATTGCGGGTGCTGATACTGTCTCTATGTGTGTGTGTGTTCCTCTCTGAGGGCGATACGTCACACAAAGAAGAAGAGAAAGACGGAGGCAGAGGGGAGCTCTATGCTGCACCACTGTGAAGGAGGGGAGGGAGAGAGAGAGACAAGGCCTGCACGGCGTCACGAGCTCGATGGAGCTGGTGGTCGCGGTGATGACGGGGGAGACATGGACGTCGCTCACGCCATCCGCCACGCCACGCTACGCCCCCCCCCCTCCTCGAGTGTGCAAGTTGTACCGCCGCACTCCGCCCCTCCCTCCCTCCTCGCCCACATACGACGCGTGTCGTCTAGTGCCCCTCCCCCCCCCCCTCTTCTCACTATCACCTGCCTCGCGCGCGCGTTGTGTGTGGCCGAGTGCGAGAGGCCAAGTGAAGTCGAGGGAAGAGACCGGGGAGGGCGACAGCGCGTAGCACACACACACAAACACACAGAGGCAGGAGGAGGGGGGGAGGGGGGCGTCACCACACACCCATACACGCACACACATACACACGACGCATGACGTAGCCGTGAACGTGTACATATTCTGTAAAGACAAGGCAGGAGCAGGATGCTAGACGAGACATCCGGGTCGGACGGGAGAAGCTAGAGAGCGAGAGAGAAGTGGCAAGCAACACAACGGGAAAACACGCTTGTTCGATGGAGCAGGAGAACACGGAAGGGGAGTACGAGCGGAGTGAGGAGGAGAAGGATCAGGGCGTGAAGGGACGCACAAAAAAGACAAACAGAAGCACACACACACACATAAAAATACACACACACAGAGATCCACACGCGCGGGGAGGGAGGAGGAGGAGGGAGGAGGAGGTGAGGGGAGGGGGAAGCAGAGGCCAAAAGCAGCCGAAGGAGTGCCGAAGAGGAAGGAGTGAGAGGGAGGGGGCTTGTGAACGCGCAGCTTGTGCTGCAGCGGCGTTGGCAGCTGGAAACCGAAGGAGGTGAGAAGCTCAGACACACGGCAGTAACGGACAGACGGAGTTGGCGAGCGGTGCGTGCAGGGGGGAGGGCACCAGAATCGGTTGGGCTAACGACGTGCCGCGAGGAGCTCCGCGTGCATGTACGTGGGCGTGTGTGTGTGTGTGTGTGTGTGTGTTATTCTGTGTGTGGTCGAGGCGACAGTGCATCCCTAGCACACGCAGACGCGCACACCTGAGCAGCAACCCAAGCAAGCATAAAGAAGAAGAGAAGAAACACACGCATACACGCATGCGCTCACACTTGACGAGGCTGATGGAGATTGGGGGAGAGAAGGAGAGAAGGAAGGAAGGCATGAGATCGCGCAAGGCGCATGGCGAAAGGGAGGCGGGAGGCGCAAAGAGGAACGGCAGCGGTGAGAACAGCGGCGCAGGGCATCAGCTGTCGCAACCAGAAGTGGTGGGCGTCAAGTCTGTGGGGGGGGGAGAGACGAGGCGCGCGGTGGCGCCGAGGATCGTGGCAAGAAACATTGACGAGGTAAAGGGGAGGAGAGAGAGAGCTGCGCACTGGGGAAGAGGAGGAGATCAACAGTGAGAGAACCGCAAGAGAAGACCACAAACAACTGAAACACACCAACACACACGCACGCGCGCAACTCAAAACACGCAAACGGAGCAATTTGCAGAACACGTCTACAGCCCGTGTGTCGGGCACCACCAACAAGCACAACGCACCACAACACAACACAGAGAGAGCGAAGAGGCAGCAGAAACAATGGGGAGCGATAAAATGGCGGGACCTCCCCTACACACACACTGCAGTCGGTGAGGAACTCGAAGAGGGGTCACCGGAAGCACGGCGCGAAGAGGGGCCCCTTTGCGGAGGAGACACTTCGCGAAAACGCGTGAGGAGGTGAAGACGTGGAAAGGGAATGCGATGAGGTGGGAACGCAGGAGAGAGAGAGGGAGGGAGGGAGAGAATGACCGACTCGATCTTCTTTTTTTTTTTTTGCTTGCTTTGCTTTTTACCTCCTGCTGATGTGGTTTGGTTTAACCAGCCACAGTCGTGCGGCCTCGTCTACGCGCGTCAGCTGGGCACGAGAGACTGTTATCGGCAAGGCATGGGAGGGTTGACAGAGGCGAGCATGCCGGGGTGGAAGAAGGCAGCCGCCGGGGGGGGGGGGGGCTTGTGCGGCACGGCATCGCTATACAGGGCGACTGGGAGGCGGACCGGAAGAAAAGCGAATGGGCAGGGATGCGAGACGGAAAAGGGAGAGAGACACGCACGCGCACACACAAACACATACACACACACGCGCACACACACACACAAACACACAAACACACAAACACAGAGAGAGATACACTGGCACAGAAAACAGGAAGTTACGCGCAAATACATTATGTGTTGTTCGCCCCTGTTCATCCCAACGACTAAGGCCCAACAAAGACGAACACACGCACACACGAAATCTCGTGTAACGCGATCCACGTACCCGACCACGTGACTGCGTGAGGAAGGGGGAAGGGAAAGGATTCACGAGCTGTTCCGCCGCGAGGGCTGCAGCCGGCGCGCAAAGCTTTTGATGCCGTCGTCGTGCGGGCACAAGGGGATCAGCGCGTCACCGACCACGTGACCGTCGCGCGCGACAGCAGGCGTCGGCGGCGATGCGCCCAGCTGTAGAGACTGAAAGGTGGGCGGCGCCGCGTCGCACAGCGGCGGCGGCAGCGGCGGCGAGGCGCAGGAGCGCCCCAGTGCGACGGGGCGCCGCCGACACCGACGCCGCCGCTGCTGTTGCTGCTGCGGTGCCGGTCTGCTGCGCACCGGTGGCGGCGACAAAGATGTCGAGTTGTGGCTTTGCAGGTCTGGCCGCCTCCTTCCACACGGCGCACTCGACGGCGTGGTAAAGCCAGCGGTGAAGGATGGGAGTGGCGGTGGCGCCGGTGGTTGCAGCGGCAGCAGGACCAACAGCGAGGACAGCTCGCGGTCATTGCTGGGCGCCGGGCAGGCAAGTCGCGTCTCGCTGCCGACGTCCGGCTGCAGTCGCGCCGTGACGGGAGCGCCTGCCGCTGTCGTGGACTCCGTCGTCGCGGCCGTGCGTGGCGACGCGCCCGTGACGAGGGCGACGGCGGGCACCGACGCGCTGAGCGGCAGCGCCGATGACACAGAGGACGAGTACGAGGCGCACGGCGGCCGCGGCGGTGGTAGTGGCGCCGTCTCGAGGGGTGAGAGCGGCCCGCTGCGACGCGTGCCCGTGGTGATGGGTGGCAGCGAGGTGGACAGCACGGACGAGGCCGTGGTCTGCGTCGGTGCCGGCGCTGCGAGCGGCGCAAGCCCATTAGTAGGGCTGGCCGCGTTGTGGGTGCCACTGCTCACAGCGCTGATGTGCGCTGCAGCGGCGGAGCCGCGTGGCGTGGCGAGGGAGTGCTCCGGCAGCTGCAGCGGACACCACGCGCCGTCGGCGGCCAGACCGTGACCGGCGCCGATGCCCTCGCCGTTCAGGCGCAGTGACGGGCAGTGGTTCGCCGCGATGAGGGAGCGCGGAGTGGGCAGCGAGCGTGCTGGCAGCGGCGAGCACTCCACCACGGCCCTGATCGCCTGCGCCGGCGACGGCGTCAGCGGCGGGTGTGGGACAGGCGGTGTCGCGGGAAACTGTGAGGCGCCGGGCGTCCCGCCTCTCGGGACGGCATCGGCCAAGGATAAGACAGGGACCTTCGCGCGGCGGAGCGCATCCCGAACAATCGCCGTCTCTGCATCCCCACGTCGCGAGTCGTCGCCGCGCGCGTTCTCCAGCAACATGGCAGGACTCATGTTCTCCAGCGGAGGCGCCACCCCTGCCGCCTCGCCTGCCCCACGACGCGCGCCGGCCTCACCCTCCGCGTCGCCCGCGTCGCCCTCCTCTGCCACGGCATCGTCGTCACCATCGTGAGCCGCGTTGGCGGCTCTGCCGGCCGCAACGGCCCTGCTATGCTCGTCCTTTATGAAGGAGTCGATGCTGACAAGAAGGTAGTTGCGGCCCATCGGCGTCTTGCCCACGGCGTCGGCAGCAGCAGCGCCCGCAGGGGCAGCCGAAGCGGCGCGGGTGCTGGACCGCAGCCGGGCGGCTGGCACCACCCGCAGCGGCGACAGCGACAGGACGCGATGTGGCGATGGCGTCACGTCGCGGGCCACCGTGGGACCGCCGGCGCACGCGGCGGTGTTCGTGAGCCGCGGCCGCAGCTCGGTCGGTGACACGGCGGCAACATCGAGCGGGGAGTCGCACAGCAGTTCCATACGCCGCGGATGGGGCGGCTGCAGCAGCAGCGGTGCCGTCCCCAGCCACGACGCGGGAGGCGCGCCGCCCATCACCACCGTAGGAGGAACGCGGCAGCAGACCTCGCGGACACTATCACCGTCATCATCACCACCCTCGTCGGTCACCTCCGTTGGGCAGATGGCACACTCGGACGCGCGCGCCGCGCGCGGTGATTGCGAGTTGAGTATGACGGACAGGTGTGCAGGTGCGCTGCTGACGTTCGCCGAGGTTTCAGCCAATGTTTCACTCGCGGATACCGCCCCGTGAGTGTACCCGCCAACGTCCGTGACAGGCGACGCGGAGACGTCGACGAGTGGCACGGAGCAGGAGCACGGGCACGCGAAGCTGTGAAGGGCTGGGGCCGCGCCAGCACTCCCCTCGCCGGTTTCGACAGGAGACGCAGCTGGCGGCGGCAACTCCGTCGGCAGCACCCTCACCACCTGCCTGACGCGGCCCTCCGGGGCTGCACGCGGCAGGGACGGCGCCACCGAGGTTGCACCGGCGCTGCCGCCCCTGCCGCAGCTGTCGAGGTCCAGTTGCAAGGGCACCCGCAGCACCTGCGGCAACACACCGAGACCGAGCGCCAGCGGAGCCGAAGTGATAGAAAGCGGGGAGGTTGCGCTGGGAGTGAGGAACTCCAGCGGCGGCTGCACCCTCGTGGAGGTGCCTCGCGTCGCGGAGCCCCACACCTGCTGCCCCACCTCCAGCAGCGCACCGCTTTCTGGACGGGAGCGGAGAGGCACATCAGCGCCGCCGGCCCTCGACGCCGAGCGCGGCCGATCGTCCTGCTGTGGGTCTAGTGCGGCGAAGAGAAAGCCGCTCATGTCCGCAGACAGTGGCGACGGCGGTGGCGTGATGTCGACGCAAGAGGTCGCCACGTGGAGCAGCGTTGTGGCCGTGTCTGCCGTGCCCGCAGCGGTCACAGCCGCGCACGAGGGACAGCTCCCTGTACCCGTCAGACGACCCTCACCATCGCTGCCATCCTCGTCGTCGCTGCTCTCCGTCGGCGAGCGCGAGGGTGACCCTGAAGATGAACACCGCTCGCCGATTGGGAGCGGCGGTGGCGGGCGCGAGTACGCGGCCGCCGCCGCCATCTCGAAACCCTCCTGCTCCTCGGCGCCATCGATGCGGGAGAGTGAGTCGGTGGAAGCTAAGTCGGCGAAGTCGTCGTCGCTCGACGAGTCCGTCATGTCCGCCGGCCGTGGCGCACCGTCCGCCGTCGCAGAGCTGAAGAAGAAGCGGTGCGCCGGCGGGGGTGGGATGGGCGCGGGGGCGAGTGAGAAGCGGCTGACAGCACACAACTGCTGCTGCTGCTTCTGCGGAGGGAGGGATGCGCCGACCAGCGAGAAGGCGGCGATGCGGCGCGCGCCGTCGTAGACGAGGGCGGGCGGCATGGGCCGGGCCGTGCCGATGCCGAAGTCATCGCTGCTGCGGCGCACCGCGACGTTCGTGCGCTGCCGGCACTGATCGAACCGCGTCGAGGGCGCGAAGGTAACGACGGGGCTGCTGCCGCTGCAGAGCGGCGAGCCGCCGGACCAGCGCGGCGTGCGCGGGCTCGCCGTGGAGGCGGGGGACTCACTGCGGGCGTACCGCGACGGGGAGTGGCGCATCGCCGGGGTCAGCGGGAGGGCGACGCGTGGGGTGAAGGGGGACACCTCTGGCCGCTGCGCCTTGGCAGATGGCACCTCGACACGCGTCTCCGCACTGCTGCGGTTGGCGGGGGTGGCATTACTCGTGGTGGTGGTGGTGGTGGTAGTACTGTCATCGACGGGTAAGCAGCGCTCCGAGGCCCGCAGCGATTCATCTGCGACGTCAAAACCCTGCATGTTGATGAGTGGAAGACCGCCAAAGAAAAACAAAGAGCAACAACGGACGAGCGGGGAGGGGTGCTGCAAACTTTGCGTCCCGTTGTGAGATGCTCGAGCTGCGTGTGTGCGTGCCTCACGCGTCCGGCGCAGTGACGGGAAGAGGGAGCGAGAGTGAAAGAGAGACGCAGAAGGAGAAGACGAAGCTAAGAAGAGAGCGGAGGCAAAAGCCCCGGTTGCGCACGCACAGGTGAGACGAAGCGGAAAAGGTGCGCGCCGACGCGGTGGCAGCAACGCGACGAACACGGCGCTGATCACGACCAAAACACGCACACACACACACAAATCAAAGCACCAACCAACGCAAAGAAACAAAGGAGCGAACGAACTCCGTACCTTCAGCGAGCCACGCGTCGGCGGTTGGCACGAATTTCTGGATGTTGCTGAAGGTGAGTAGGGGAGGGAGGGGGAGGGGGTTTAGCGTTCGAGGGTGCAGCGCGGAGGGCGGGGGGTACAGGGGGGGGGGAGGAAGAGCAACTCACGAAGAAAAGCCCAGACAGCGGGCGGAGGGAGAGAGGGACAGACCAAGGAGGGAGGGGGTGGGGGCAGTAGCTGCCTGCCTCGACACGAACCCTCTCGTACGCTTGTGCCGCACTCGCCTCACCACTGCTGCACCCGGGACTCCCAGCCTGTTTTTTTTTTTTGCTATTGCGGTGCTGCTGCGTGCGAGCTGTCAATCAGCGGGATGAAAGCTCAGCGGCGCCGCTGCGGATTGAGAGAGCGGTGTGGAGAAAGGGGAGGAAAAGAGGCTGGATGACGTGCCGCCCCCACCTCGACGAGGTCCGATAAAACACAGGAGAAGAGACAACAGAGGAGAAGCCCGCGCGAAGGGGGGGGATGGCGGATGAGGGGGGGGGATGGCCTGCGCGGGTCAAGACCGAGAGGTCACTGGTCCGATGGGATCAGCAAGCAAGCAAGCAAGAGAGGAGGAGGTGCCCTGAAGAGAACTCACGCGAACGAAGCCCTGGAAGAAAGTGGGGGAGGGAGAGAGAGACGAGACGAGAGGAGAACGGAGCCGTGCGTGCACGCCGACGGCCTGCAGCTTCGCACCCCCCTCTGCCTTCTCTCACACGCGCCGAAGCACAGAGAGGGCGAGCGGGGAGGGAGGGAGAGGCACCTGACCCAGGAGTGACGCGGTGCGACGCACGCGATCGCAGAGGGGAACGCAAAAAAAAAAAAAAAAAGAGTCGAGAAGGGAGGAGACTAAGTGGGGGCGGTACCCCCGTGCGCTGGGTGAATCGTGCGGCGGAGAACCCGGGGGGNGACCAGAAGGAGAAAGCTGACGTAGGAGGAGGGAGCGGAGGGGAGTGGCGGGGCCACTGTTTCGCCTGTGCCACCCGCGGGAGGGGAGGGGGGAAGGGAGGGAGGGGGGGGGCCTGGAGATGAAGGAATATGCAAGACAGACACACACACACACACACACACTCACAAGCAAACACAAACACAAAGACACGAACGGCGTAAGGTGGGAAAAGAAGAAGAAGTCACAAACGCAACGCAGCGCAAAGCGGACACGAAGATGATCAGAGGCGCGCGTGTCGAGGGAAGGCGGCGGACACAGCCCGAGGGCACAGCGGTATCGCGGTTGTTAGGAGGGTGTGGGAGAGCAGGAACGCAAAAAAAAAAAAAAAGGAGAGAGAAGGGAGAAGTGAACACTGTGTGTCTCTTGACCTGCACACACACACACACACACTCACACTGGCGCAACACGCACACACGTAAATCTGTCTGTCTGTGTGTGCGTGTGTGTTCCCTCCACGCAAACAAGCGATGGAAAAGTACACTCGAGGGGAAGAGCACAAAGGCGAGGGAGAGTGGGAGGGGGGAAAGAAGTGAAGCGAGGAGCGCAGCAGAGAGAGTGAGAAAGAGAGAAAGACAGGAAGACTCGAACACGCGGAGTAGCGCACAAGCGCACACGGCTGGAAATACAAACCGGTGGGGTCGACGGAGGGGGAAGTCGCGTGCCGGCGGGCCTGGGGAGGGGGGGAGGGCGCAGTCCACGTACGGTGAGCAAGATTCTAAAAAAAGAGTGAATGATAGCGGAGTCAAGATATATGCACACAAGCAGAAGCAAACACGTGACCACACACACACACGAACACGCACAGTCACACTCGCGTAGGCTTGCGCGCCTACCCACACACGTGCGCGTGTGCAAGTGAGTGAGTGAGTGAGTACGTGCCGAGAGACGGAGAGGCACGCAACAGTGCAATCAATCACGACAACGAGGCGGAAGAAAAAGAAAAGAGAAGATGTGCACGTCGGAACGCACGGGTTTTGGGAAAGAGTAGAGGAGAAGGAGGGAGAGGGGTGGTGGGTGATGGGTGACGGTGAGGCAGTTGGAGGTTTTGCACGCACACGCACACGCACCCACACACCCGGACGCACGGGAAGGCACGGGAAAGCAATGCAGCGGAAGGCAACGCGCACAAGACAAAAACAAAGAAGACACACCTCAGGCACGGATAGATAAAGAAACGAGGAGGCAAACACGTCGTCACGGCAGTGCACTAACACACCAAGCCAAGACGAGGAGAGGTGAGGAAACTAAAGGAAGAACAATAGAAAGTGGTGGGTTGAAGCGCGAGAGAGGGGGGTGGAGGGTGGAGGGCACGCGGCGAGACTGGGAAAACGGAGGAGGGAGAGCTCAGCGATGGCAGCGGCAGCGTACGCCTTGAAAAACGTGCTTTGCTGCTGGCCGCTTTGACGTGAGAATTTTCTTGTTCTTCTCTAAGTGTGCGGCGGGAGGGATGGTGGGGGGGGGGGCGATCGTCTTTGCTTCTTTCCTGTTGTGGTGCCGGTGTGCTGGCGCGTGCGTGGTTCGTCACGGGCTTCGCGCAGAACCCGGAGTAGGGAAAGATGGGAGAGCGGGGGGGGGGCGGGTGGGAGCTCAAGGGGGGGAAGTGCGGGCACGAAAGCGCGCACGCAGGCCACCAGAGACCGCCTGCCTCACACACCCGATGTCTCGGACGATGATGATGGTGACGATGGTTTTGTGTGGATGTTCTCGGCTTTTTTTTCTTCTTCTTTGGATGTTGATGTCTGAAGTGTGAAAGGTGGGGTGTGAGCGTGCGTGTGTGTGTGTGGTAGAAGAAGGAGCACTGACACGGAGATCGAGCTGCTCGTCCTCGCACACACGCCGCGAAGATGCACGCCTGCGTGCAAGAAGACAGGAAGAGGAGGAGGAGAGCCAAAAAAGAAAGAAAGGGCTCTCTGAGTCAGCGTGCGACGAAGTTGGAGGCGAGAGAAATGAGGGCGTGAGCGGAATGTCGAGCGTTGTGTGTGTGTGTGTGTGTGTGTGTGTGTGTGTGTGTGCGTGTGTGTGTGCTCGCTGTCCGCTCGGAGTCGCTGCACACGTGCGTGTTTCACTCTCGGCTCTGCCTTTGCGCGTGGACGGCCGTCACTGTGAGATGTGGCTGGGGGGACACGGGTGGGGGTGTGTGCGATGGCAGCGTGGGGTCCGCTGGAGGTCGCATCCGCAGTGCAGAGGCGGAAGAGGAGGGTGGGACAGCACGAAGAATGGGGGAGGGGAAGTGAGGAGGAGGAACCTGGGCACTCGCATTGGCGCGCGTCGATGGCACAGAGCGTCGTCACAGAGGGCGCGTTGCACGATGAACGCGGCGCCCGTTCACCAAGTCGACGACACCGACGCATGTGTGCGTGTGTGTGTGCGTGCGTGCGTAGGTGGGAAAGCGAAAAGGAGGCGGCCTCACAGTAAAGCTGTATGGCCCCTGCGCGCTGCCTCGCCCAATTCTTCCTGTTTTCTTCGTCATGGTGTGATGAACTCCCCGATGGGGAGGGGGGAGGTGCTTTGCGGGAAGGCGGGTGCGAGCGAACGTGGTGGTGGTGGTGGTGAAGACGGGGATGGAGGGGGCGCGAGTACGCGGCGCCGATTCCCTCAGACCTCCGCCGTGCCGATGGTGGCAGGCCGCAGCGTGCCACACGCGCACCGCCGCCGTGAGCGGTAGCACAAGATGCCACACGACGGGCACCGCCAGTCCCCACGCGTCCAGAAGGCGAGCATGTCCGGCCGCAGCCCATCCAGCGCGGGCAGACCGCAGCTCGTGCATTGCACGTCCTGACGCCCGTTCAGGGCGTGACAGGCGCAGCGCCACACCTCGCCATCGCGCAGCACCTGATGGTGCCACGGCGCGCCGCAGTGCCGACAGGCCGCGACACCGTGGATGGTCTTCATGCGCCGCACGGGTTCCTGCGGTGACTGTCTCACCTCCACGACAATCTGATGCGAGGCCACATTCACACCGCCGCAGCCGTCACACATCCAGTTCGTGCAGCCCTCGAAGTCCCACGACACCGCGCCGTCCGACTCGCTGCCCGGCTCGGCATCCGCGCACGGCGGCGGGCTCGCCAGCAGCCGCCGCAGCGCCGAGGCGTCCTCGACGACGCGGGGCAGGCGGCATCGCAGGCAGCTGTAGGCAGAGGTCGCATTCACGACGCCGCAGGCGCACCACCACGGGCCCCCTGCATGCACCCACGCAATGCGGCCGCCATGCAGTGGGCCGTGGCAGTGCAGACAGCTGAGGCGGGGCGTGTACGGCGCGTAGCAGTTCGCCGCATCGAAGAGCTTCGCCGGCATGCGGCGGCGCGCGTCCGTAGACGGCGCTGATGTCGTCGACGTCGACGTGGCCGATGCGGCGTCGTGTGCTCCGCCCGTGCGGTCCGATGCCACTCCGGCATAGGCCAGTGCGTTGGACAGGGCGCGCGGCGCCTCGCACGATGGGCAGAGCACGCTGAAGTCGAACCGCTCCCGCTCACAGTACCGGCAGGAGATTTGCTGCAGCGAGTTCACCTCGCTGCATCCCGGGCACCGCCAGTGGGCGGTGCGGTTACGCGGCACCACAACAGTGCCCACAGGACGGGCAGCGGCCTCCTCCGTGAGGGTGAGTCGATGCACGACGTCCTTGACGACGGCCTCGGCGGCATCGTCCTGCGCGGCGGCGCAGCAGCGACACTGCGGCGCCGCGCGCGCGTTCACCTCCCCGCACCCGCCACACCTCCACATGCCTGACTGCTGGCGCTGCGCCAAGACGGTCGAGAGCGCGTGCGCGTCGTGGCGAAGCGTGTGGCACGTCGGACACACCGTCCGCGGCAGCGTAGTGGTGTGCGCTGCGGCTCCTGCAGGCCCACGGTTGGCGCAGCAGTTCGCGCCGACGACGGACCAGCACTGCGTGCACACCCAGCCGCCCGCGCGCAGGGCTGCCTGTGCCGCAGGGGCCTCCTCCGCCGCCTGCAGCTGCCGGATCATCTCCAGCGTGAGCAGCGACGTCCTCGCACCCGCGAGCGCCGGTGGCGGCGAGGCTGCCAACGTGGATGCCGATGCACCGGGCGCGGACAGTTCCTGGGCCGACAGCGGCACGGCGCAGCCCATTCCCGTCAACAGGTACGCCGTCGCCGCCAGGTCAGCGTGTGACGAGGCAGGCGCGGTGTGGAAGGCGAAGGCAACGTCACCGCTGGCAAGGCGGATGTCGTGCCCGCCGTGCGGGGCCCGCGCGTTGAACTCGAACGCATTCACCGGCCACGGCGGCAGCGGGCAACTCGCTGTCGATGTAGAGCTGGAGGCGGTTCGGGCACGGCTCGTTCCATGAAGTGTCGCCTCCGCGTCCGCTGCTGCCAACACCGACCCCTCTGTGACCGAGTCACCGGCATCGCCTGCACGAGACGACTGGAAGGGGGACATGCCCTGTGGAAGCCGCGTCACGCCACGTGTCAGGCCCTCTCGCTTCCGGTCGATCCACTCCGTCGGTGTGGAGTGCACCACGCGACAGGTGGCGTACAGAGCCGCCGTGGGATGCGCCATGTTACGGGCGTGGCATTGCTGCGCCAGTGCGCGGCGGTGCGACGTGCCTATCCAGGACAGCCCCACGAGAGGCCGGGCGGTCGAGGGGCGCATGGGTGGCACAAGAAGCGCGTGGACCGGGGAGCCAGGGAGGGACTAGGATAGACCAGCGAGTCACCTCAAGAGACGGGGTCCACCGCCGTGTTGAAGCGTGTGTGTGTGTGTGTGTGTGTGTGTGTGCATGGGAACGTGGATTCCATCGAAGCTCGGAGGTGGTGCAGAGCAACAGTAGCATGTGAGGGAGGGGAGGAGTAATACAGGCCATGCGACATGGTCTACACACTCGGTGAGGCCACTGCACACACGGGCGCACACACGCACACACACAGGCAAATGCGCTGCTGCAACTCCGTGTGTCGACGTCGACGACGGTCATGCGAGTGTCGTGGTTGCTTTGTGGCGCCGATAAGCACCACAGCTTATGGGAGGCATCCCTCGCGGATGACTGAGCAGATGTGCTGGGCGCCACGTGAATGAACAGGCATACACGCAGACATACACGCGCATTGGTCAGGGAGCGCCGGGAGACGATGGGGCCTCGTTCCCCTCACGGCGCATACACGCCGGCGCGCTCGAGCAGCGCCACGGCCTCCGCGACGTGGCCCTCCGTCAAGAGCGCCTGCGCCGCCCGCTTCGCCTTTTTCTCGTCACGCCGCTCGACACGCAGGACGGAGTGTGGGCGGCCCGCGACAGGGCACAGCACGGCACTCGCGTACGCCGCGCCGCACCACCTGCACTCCACCTGCCCGACACTCGAGCCGCGGTACTGCGGTGGCGGTGGCGGTGGCGGTTGTGGGTCCAGCTCCGGCTCCGGCGGTGGTGGTGGTGGTGGTGTGGTACGCCGCGGCCGATCCGGTAAGGGCGACAGCACGAGATCGGCGTGACAGCGATGGCCGCGCAGCAGGTCCGCCTCGGCGTCTTCACCCGCGGCGCACGCGCCCCCAGCCCGGCGCAGCGGCGAGTGGACGACGCTGTCGCTTCCGGCCGTCACCGGGTCCACCATCCCCTGGGGCGGTGCGATGGGCTCGGGGGAGGGAAGGCGATCCACCAACGTCATCTCGTGCGCCGTGCCACCGTCCGCGTCCGCTGCCGCGCCGATGACGGACATGAGAACCGACGCGCCGTCCCCGCTCTCGCTGCCAGCTTCGCCCTGACGTGGTGGTGGTGGTGGTGTTGACGTGCATGGAAACGGGTCGGCGGCGTCGGCGGGCACCGGGGCTTGCGGGGCCGCACGAACTGAAGGCGCGTGGGTGGGCCACACACTCACGCTCGTGCTCAACCCTGGCAAGACGCACGCCGGCAGAGGGCCGAGCACCACAACCGTCGCTGGTCGCACAACGGGCAGGGCGAGCTCAGCTCCACTGAGCCGCCGCTGCCGCCGCCCACCGGCGCTGAGCGTCAGTGCCAACGCCGGCACGCCACCAGCGTCCCCGTGCTCCGCGTCCTCTCCATTCTCCTCCGGCTCCGTCTCTGGCAGCGCAGTCACCGTCACGCTCCGCCCCGAGGTTTGCGGGTCGGGGCAGCTATCGCTGAACCGGCGCACCGTCAGCTCCGCACCGTTGCCGCCCCCGCCCGCGCTCGAGTCACCGGCCACCCCCTCCGCGTCGGCCTCGCCGGCGCCGCTCAGGGTCTGGCCAGAGGCCCAGCTGGACGTCGTCCCCGGTGCAGAGGGGTTCCACGTGACGGGAAAGACAGCCGTGGCAGACAGCGCCTGGAGCTGCGACTGCAGCTGCTCGTGTTGCACACGTAGCGCGGCCCACACCGCCGTCCACGCCTCCTGCACATCCCCCGCGCTCTCCTCGAGACAGACGCGGCCGTACGCCTCGGCATCGACCAGCGTGTCCAGCGCCGCAGCCACGGCCACCAGCGTCAGCGTCGCCGCGGTGCTGGCGACGCCGCTGGAGACGCGGCTGTACCGCGCGGCCGCCGGGATCGCGAGCGAGAGCGCCGCCGCGGCCCCGGCCTCGAGCACCCCGTCATCCGGCTCCGGGGAGACTGCGGGGGACGCTGGCGGACTCGACTCAGTGCACCGCCGCGCCGTCCGCTCCCGCCGTGCAGCGAGCAGGGCGGCAACGGCGGTGGAGCTCGAGGACCACACGGCGGGGATGCGCTGCACCGAGCAGTCATGCACGTGCAGCGGCGTGCCAGTCCCGTGGTTCTCGCGAATAAACGATTCGGTGAGTGGCACCACGGCCGCTGCGTTGGACGTCGCTGTCGCGTCGCCTTCGCTGGCGCCGTCGCCAAGGAGTACTCCGGCTGCCGAGCTGGTCATCGTGACGCTGCGCGTGGAGGGCGAGAAGAGCGACATCCACGGCCGCCAGGTGCGAGTGAGCACCCACTCCTTCACCGTCCTCGTATCGTCATCGTCGTCGTCATCGTCGTCAGCATCGACCTGCTCCTCCTCACACACGTAGTCCCTTGCGTGTCCGTCGAGCCCCGTGGCCCTCGCAGCAGCGACCGGCTCTTTCGCCCCGCCATCACCGCGGGTGTGTCCGGCGGCACGAGTGCGTCTCGGTCGCGCCGAGTCCAGCGGACTGACGTTGCTGCCTGCCTCTCCCCCAGTTCTGCTGCTACGGCTGCCAGCGGAGCTGTCGACGTCCGCGTCGCTGGTGCTGTCGCTGTCTGACGCGTCGTACGATTGCACACGCTTGATGTGCAGATCCTTGCCAGCCTCGCCGCCGCCCCCCACGCCGCCACTGCGGACAGTGGTGCTGGTGCTGCTGCTGCTGCTGCCGCTGCGTGCCATGCCATCGGCCTCGGCGCGGCGCGGCTCTACTCGTGGAGTGGCGGCGGTGGTGGGCGGCCTCCCGTGCTGCGCGGCACCGGCCGGGCCGCTGCCCCCGCGTGTGCCCCTGCCGCTCCCGGCATCGCTTGCGCCGTGCTGGAGGGCGAGCAGCGTCGGCGGCTCCATCGACAGCCGCAGCACGCCGTTTGGGGGGGAGGACAGCGTTGCCGCCGCGGCCGGCACCGCCGCGCCACTGGCAGACCGCGGGCTGTGCGGCGAGGGGCTCCCCCGCTCACTGCTGTTGTTGCCGCCGCCCCCGCTGTGCCCGCTCTCCGCGCCGCGCTGGCTGAGGTCGAGCGTCCCGCTGCCCTCCGACTGCGCCGTGCGGCGCCGGTTCCACCACGGCTGCTCCGTCGGCAACGGGTCAGGTAGCGGCTGCGAGGCGGAGAGCGGCACGGGGCTCGACGCACCCATCATGCGGCGCCGGCCCGAGCCACTCTGCGGTGACGGCGGCGAGGGCGGCAACGCATCCAGCCACTGCCGCGCCCCGTGAGAGGCAGCGGCCGCCACCACAGCAGCCGTGGGGGGCGTGGACATGATGATGCCGGCGCCGCCCCCCGACCCGGCGCTCCACGAGGAGTGGCGCGAGCCGTCACCCGCCACCCCGGCCGACCCGCTGGCGCCCGCACCGGCAGCCATCGACGCGGACGCAGACGCGGGGGTCGCGCTCCCACCATCGGCATCGCTAGGCGCGCCGCCGCCGCTCGTAGCGTTTGGTGGCACGCCGTCCCCCAACGGCGCAGCGGGTACAGCGGGCGGCTCCGCTGTTCGGCGAGTCGTGGGCGGAGTCACGGCTGAGCGGGGGTCGAGCGAGTCATCGTTGAGTAGGCAACAAGGCCCCATTTCCGTGCCCGCCTGCGCAGGAGGCGGTGGGGAGCGCTGGGGTGCCTTGAGGGGTGGCTGGTGATGCTGCGGCTGCTGCTGCTGCATCTGCACGGCTAGCTTCCGGGGCCTGCCTCCGAAAAACGCGCCGCCGCCGCCGCCGCTCAACGCCGTGACCGCTACCGGCGTGTTTGCGCGTGAGACGTGGCGCGTCGGCGCGGTGCTGACGGAGGAGTGCAGGGGGCTGGTGGGTACCGCCGCGCCGGTGACGTCGGCGTTGGGGTCAGCGTGGTACACGACCGGCAACGCGTACCCGTCCAGCAGCAGCATGTCCACCGTTGCGGGTGTCTGCGGGGAGCGCAGCTGCGGCGGCTGCAGCAGGGGGTCCTCCCCGGGCAGCGGCTGCTCGCTCGAGCCGGCTGCCGTGATGTTCTCTGCACTGCGGCGGACCGCCGGTGAGGCGGTGAAGTGCGGTGACGCCTCGCGACCGCGCTGAAAGACCGCCGCGGCGGTGGCAAGCAGCTGGGACGAGGTGATGTCCGACAGCGGGACGAAGGCGGTGAAGGTGTTGCGGTTCGACGGCATCGGCGGCTCGTAGCGCGCGGGTGGCAGACGCGCAATGGCGTCGGCAAAGTTGTTGGTGCAGGTGCGGGAGTGTGGGACGCCCTGCTCAGACGGCGTCGATGGCAGGAACTCGCGGGAGGCCCCTGCGCGGTGCACAGGCTCCTCCTGGAGGTGTGGCAGCGATGGCTGCCGAAGGGGGGAGGTGGGCAGGTGGGGGGCGCTGGCGGAGCGCGGGGTCAGCGAGCCGCGGCGCCGGCGGGGCGGGGTTGGTCGCTGCCGGTGCGGCCGCGCGACGGGACACCTGCGGTGGTGACGGGCGTGTGGCTTGGGCGTCCCGGCCGCGTCGTCCCCATCGCCGTCCTCAACGTCGTAGCCGGCGTCATCGCCCAACTCGTCCCCCTCCTCCTCGGACCCCTGCGTGTCGTCGACGTGGCCACTGTGGTGCCACGGGCGTGGGGTCGCCATGCCCCACGTCGGCGCCCCGCTGCTGTCCCACCTTAGGAAGGTGGCGTTCCCCTTCGCCTCGGCGTCCTCGTCAAGGCCGCCCTGGCCCTCCCCCGCATCGCCCTCCTCGCCAGCCCCGCCATCTCCGCCGCGCACGAGGTACGCGCGACCGTCGCCGCCCCTTCCTCCGTCGTCCCCCAGCACCACGTCGTCGACATCCACATCCACGTCGTCTGGCCGCACCTCGCAGGTGTCTGCGTCCACGGCGGACCGCCCGCTGTCCCCGAACCCCCGGAAGCTTGTGAAGCGGTGCAGCGGGTTGCGGAAGTCGCCGGCATCCTCCATGTCACGACTGCTGCCCAGCCGCTGGGAGAGCGGCGAGCCTGCCGCGAAACTCGCCCGCCGGCTCACCTCGTGCCACTGCACACACGATGGGTCATCAGACGGCTCGCGGCGCAGCAGCCGCGGGGGTGAGACCGCGGTGGCAGCGGCGACGGCACCAGCAGTAGCGGCCATGACGGGGGTGCTGCTGTTGCTGCCGGTGATGGGGGTGGCGGGGACGTGGTGGTGGGCCAGCGGCGGAGTGCCTTGCGATGCCGTCACACTGCGCCGCCCGCCCACTCCATTCGCGTCCTCTCCCCACCGCGTGGCCGAGCCACGCGGGGAGCTCGCCGGCATCGTGGGCGGGGTGAGCCGCTCCCGCCAGCGCGGCATGAGACGTGAGGTGGACAGCGGGGACGACGTGTGCCGACTCGATGGTGCCCCGGCAGCGGCGCCAGCCCCAGTAGGAGCACCCGCGAGGTAGCGGCGCAGCGGCGGCTGGTAGCTGCTGCGGCGGCCGAAGGCGGCGCGAGTCGGCGAGGCATAACCGGGCGCGGCAGCCGCGATGACCGCCGTGGAGGCGGTGGAGTCGCTGGGGGAGGTGAGGAAGGACCAAGAGGGCCCGCGGCGGTGAACCTGACACTGATGGGCCTCGTCACTCGCGGCCTGTGAGGCGTCGTGGCCATCGCCGCCGCCGCTGTTGCTGTTGCTGTTGCTGCCACCGGTCGCTGTGGGGCGGTGCTGCGGAGAGTGCGCGAGGTGCGGCCCCCCGCCCCCCGCCGCGCCGTCGACCAGATGCGTCAGCGGCGGCGCCGCTGGATGCACTGCGGGGCCGTCCCTGTCCGCGGCATGCCCAGCAGCCACGTCCACCAGGTCCGCCGTGGCGTCCCCCGAGTCGGACGCGTCCTGAGTCGCTCCCGCTGCCTCCGCCGCGCCCGTTCCTGCCACGGCGGCCGCCTCGAGCCGCGAGTCGCTCGTGCTGAAGGAGCGGGGCGTTGAGGGGTTGCTAGGCACCCACGCCATCAAGCCAAGCGGCGACGTGCCCGCCCCCGCCGCGGCGATACCGGCTGTGGGCGGACTGCCTGCGGAGGAGTAGAGATGCGACGACCCGTTCGCCGACAGCGGGGGCACAGGAGGCGGGGGGAGTGTGACGGACTGGGCCGCGGCGGCGGAGTGTGTAGTGGGGTCTGGCGCAGCGGACGTGGTGCGGTTTGCAGTGAAGCTGGACGCCGACGCGCGACGCCGCGGCGGCGAGGGCGGTGGCGGTGCGGGGGACGGCGCACCGTCCTGCGGGCTCCCCGGCGGCGAAGCTACGGTCGCCGCGCGGCGCGTGGATGCAGGTGGCGCTGCTGGCGGCTTCTCACGTTGCATCATCTCGGCGCCTGCACCTGGCAGCTGCGGCTGGCCCTCCGCCGCCGCGCCCGCTTCGCCAATCGAGTCCGCTGACGGGGGCTTACGCAGCGGCGCAGTGAGCGCTTCTACTTGGAGGGAGTCCGCCGCAGATGGGGGTGGTGGTGGTGGTGGTGGGGGTGGCGCCGCAGACAGTGCAGTGGAGACGGGAGCGGCGGTCCACCCGACCTCCACCGGTTCGTCTGCGTGCTCTCGTGGTGGGGAGAGGCGAGGCGGCGGTCCGCGTTGCCGGGTCAACACGGAGCGGCGCCGCACCGGCATGACGACGGCGTGCTCCCCGCTGCCCTTGCCGTGGGTGCCGGTGGTGATGGTGGTGGTGGTGTGCCTCGACCCGGTGGCCGCTGTCGGCGACCCGTCGCGCGAGGGTGCCGGAAGCAGCCGCGGAGGTCCACCGTGCGGCTCCTCCGCAGACACCGACGCCGGGGCGGACGGGGCGGGCGCTGAAGACAAGTCAAGCGCGTCAGGGCCGTGCGGCAGCTCGGCCGGTAACTCGAGGCCGCTGCCGACACCAGCGGCACCTCCGCCGGCGCCGACGCCGCCCCAGCTGCCGGTGCTGGCGGCGGTGGACCGAGCGCCCATCCGGTTCCACGCCGCGATGATGACGGACTGGCTCACCGCGGGTCGCCCACTCTTGCCGCGTACCCCAGGCACTACCACTGCTGCAGCAACACCCGCGGTTGCCGGTGCTGCGGATGCTGCGGGAGTGCCTGAGGTGCTCGACGGAAGCACCGAAGCCGGAAAGGGAGCCGCAACTCTCGCACCCCCTCCGCCGCCCGCGCTCAGGAGAGCCGCACTGGTGTAGCCGCTGTGGGCCGTCTCCACCAACGCTAGCGACGGCGGCGAGGCCGCTGGGGAGCGCGGGGACACCCGCGCGGTGGTGTCGGTGACGGTCGTGGTCGAGAGCCGACCGCTCTCCCGCACGCCCACCCGGCTGTGCCCCGTCAAGGAGCGCGGCTGTGTGGCGCCGGTGGAGGCGAAGTACGGCAACGACCTGCCCGCGGCCGTCGACGTCGCCGTCGTGGCTGCCCCGTCTGCGGCACCCGCGGCGCGAGCAGGCAACACCGCGCGGTCCTCCCCGTCCGCCCCCTCGCTGGCCTGGAAGAAGCTGCTGCTGGCTGTTGGGTACGCGTTTTGTAAAAAGAAGGGCTGATACTTGGCGGAGACGGACGACGACGAGGACGAGCCCGCAGCCGGGGCGGCGCCCCCGCTTGGGGGGCGGTGACGTGCGCCGTTGCTGCCGCTGTTGCTGTTTCCAGCCGTACCCCATATGGCCTCGGCGAACGAGGCGGTGGGGGGTGGCGGTAAGATGGGGGCGGGGTTCGTGTCCGTGGACGTGGTGGAGTCGCTGCTGCTGCTGCGCTGGCGCGCGTCCTGCTGATGTTGCGCTTCCTGCTGCTGCTGCTGCTGCTGTGTCCTTCCGTCAACGTCTACAGCATGGTTGCTGGCGCTGCGAGGTGCGGCGGCGTTCGGAGTGGACCGAGGCGGCAGCATCGCAGCTCCTGAAGGGCTGCCGCCCACCCGCAGAGCCCCCTTCGGCAACCCACTCTGCAGCGTTGGACTCTCCTGCAGCTGCTCGCGCGGCCCGCTGGCGTCGGCCGCTCCCATGGCGAGGCGCGAGATGGACGGCGATGTGCCGCGGGGCGTCGTCGCCGTTGAAGTCGGCACGGCGCCGGCTGCGCTGGCCTCCATCAGGAGTGCCGTGCTCGCCGTCTGCGTCGTCATGGAGGAGGGCGACGGCAGCGACGCGGGACTGGAGGCCTGCTGGACATGTTGCGCTTCGCTCGGCGCGGGGGCACCGGCCGCGGCCGACTTGGAAGACGACCGCCCCGCCGCAGACGTCGACGCCACAGACGGCGGCGAGTCCGCCACACGGGAGCCGGAGCGGGACGTGAACTTGCGGAAGATAAAGTTGCGCGACTGCCACCGCCAGAAGCCGCCACCGCCGCCGCCGCTGCCGCTCGTGCCCTCGGCGCGCTCTGGCGACGCGGTGGCCGAGGCCGCATCGGACGCTCTCATCTTGCGGCCCGCCACGACCCGCACGCCGCCACTCCGGCGCACGGCGTTCCCGTCGTCGACGCCGGCCCTAGCGCTATCCGCCGTGTCGCCGCCCTCCACCTGCGCGGCGGCCCCCTGCCTCAGTGGAGGCGGCCCAGCCGAGGCGCCAGTCGACGTGGACCCCACCTGCGAGGCGGCCGCCGCAGCCACGGCGGCGCAGGTGTGCATCGTGACGGGCCGACTTGCGTGCAGGGGCAGCGGCAGGGGGGAGAGGGCGGTGGAGGGCGAGCACGATAGGGTCGGGGACCCGATCCCGCCGCCCCCGCCCCGGCCCCCGCTGCTCGGACCCACCGTCAGACTCGTGCCAGCACCGCCGCGCTGCAGCGAGGCGGACCGCGAGAAGGCGACCAGGCCCCCGACGTTCGACAACGTGTACGACGCACCCGCAACGGCGTGGAGCTCGTCATCACCGTCATCGTCGCCGTACTCGCCAGTCAGCGCGGGTCCCCGCTGGCGACTCGCCACAGGAACCGACAGCGTTGCGCCGCCGCCGCCGCCGTCTGAGGTGGTGGCGGCAGAGCGGGCATCGTCGATGCTCAAGATGCGCGTCAGCGGCAGCGGCATCGCCGCGGCCAACTGCATCATGGAGGACGCAGTGCGGGCGGGGCGACCCGACAAGGGCGAGCCGCCGTCGTCCACGGGGGTCTCGCAGGTGTCGCCCCCGAGGGTCGCGGGAGGACCGGATGACGACGCCGTGGCCGAGCCGCCACCGTCGTTGTCGGCGCTGTCCGCGAGGCGGTGCGCGTGCGGGACGCGGGTGATCCGCACGTCAGCCGAGGCGGAGCGCTCACCGTAGCACTGGCGGGGCGGCGGCTCACCCGACGGCGGTGCCCCGCGCTGCTGCCGCCGGCGCTCGTCCACTGCGCCCTCCCCCGCTGCGTAGTTGCCGTCGCCTTCCTCGTTCTCACCTCGCCCCCGCGACGAGGGGCGGTGGCGCGCCGCGGACGGCAGCGGAGGCGGGGCGCTGAGCGGGTGCCCGCTATCGGTGTCGCCGGCAGCGGCGGTGGTGGTTGTCTGCCGTGTTGGTGGAGCGGAGGCGCCTGCAGCCGGGCTAATGCCGGATGGCAGACTGCGGGTCGGTGGGCTCCTGCTCACCTCAGGCTCGGCGCCGCCGCCGCCGCTGTCGGTGCTGTGGACCTTGAGTGCACCCGGGGTGGCCGGCGACGACGGCGAGCGTCCTGCGCGGTGTCGCGTTGGCGTGGTAGGGCTGCCGTGGCGGCTGCCTTGTGTCATGGAGGAGACCGTCACGATGCCTGGCGTGGTCTCGCGCTTATGCCGCGGTGCGGGAGTGAAGTCCCCCGGCGTAGCCGCAGCAGGCGTGGAGGGGGCTTGGGGCGGCTCTTGTGGCGGTTGCTGCTGGAGGAGCAGTGACGGCGACCTTGTGGACTGCGACGGTGGCGGCGCCCCATCACAGCTGCGAGGACGCTGGTGACGACTGCGCCGGTGCTGGTTGCCGCTGTCCGGCGCCTTGGTGCTGCCGCCGCCGGTGAACTGCGCGGCGCGCTCACCGCCCTCGCCAGCTGCGCTGGTGTTGGTGTTACCCATGCGCGAGCGCGACCCTTGACGTCGAGCAAGTGGGGAGGGAGGGGAGATGAAGCCGCCACCCGGGGAGGGTACGCATCGGGAGAGGAAGCGAAGAGGTGCGGACGCGTGCAGACAGGGTTGGAGGACGCGGAGCTGTCGAAGGATTTCACTCACTGACGATGCTGGCGCACTGTCTCTCTCTCTCTCGTGTGCCTCTTGTGGCGTGCTGACTGCTGAGCGCCGTGTCACGCGCCTGGGTCAGGAGAAGGGGTGTCTACGAACAGTGAGGTGCAGTACAAACAACGAAGAGAAGAAGCCAGGCGAGGCTGAGAAGGGCGCACTCTAGATGTGCGTGTGTGCTCGTGTCTGTGTGTGTGTGTGTGTGGGCGTGGATGTGTGTTGTTCGCGCACTCTGGGTTGTGATGGGGGTATCGCGACGTCGACGCAGCGCGGGCGAAGCGGAAGCGAGGTTGCACAGGAGCAGAGAGTGAGAATAGCCAAACGCAGCGGGTCGCACAGGATCACGAGGGCGCGGAGAGTTGAGAGAGTTGGGAGAGTTGGGAGGGGGGGGAGGCGGTCGAGGCGAGGCGCACAAAAATGCCGCCGCCGCCCTCCTCCGTCGCACGTATGCGTCCGCCCCTTGTGACGGTTGCCGTTGTCGCTGCGCTCTTCGAGGGGGGGGGGGCGGCGGGGCGGAGTATCTTACATACCAGCACACCCACACACAAACGCACACACACCCACAAATTCCGCATCGCTCGTCGGCTTCGCACCTGGCCACGCACGTGCGTGTCGACGTGCCTACGCGTTGCACGTCGTGCCTCGCCGCGATGACACGAGAAAAACGTCCAGAGAGTTCTGCGCGTCTCGGCGGGGGGCGGGGAGGGCGGGTGTATGTCTTTAAAAGGGGAGGCTGTGATCAGGCGCGCCAGCACGACGCACACACACGCACGCATCGCGACAATCCCTTGGTGCAAGGGACGGAGGAGGGGAAGGGGAAGGGGGGAAGGGGGTGGGGGCCACGGGAGAAACGAGAGCACCTCGCCACGGCGCAAGCACACACGCATACACACACACACGTCACACAGCTTTAGCCCCCACCGCGACTCTGGCGTCTACCCGCTCCCTCCCCTCTCCGCAAGGCTGTCCGCCACACGGCAGCGATTCGCGGCACACGACCCATCCGAGGCGCGGTGTGGGGAGGGGGCGCGGGCAGCGCCTACTTGTTGACGTGGGGAAGGTACGGCATGATGCGACTTGTCAGTGCCGTCGCCTCCTGCACCAGCGCCTTGCGCCGCTGCTTCAGCACCTCGCTCTGCCGCACCGGCACGCCATCGAGACTGCACACCCACTGTGTCAGCAGCTCGTCCGACACCACCGCGAGCCGCTCCAGCCGCGTCTTGGAATTGGCGATCGCGTCGTCCTCCGCGTCCGTCGCGCCCCTTCCGTCGTCTGCACACTCGCCGCCTTGCGAGCTGGCCGAGCCCTTCGGCGAGCCCCCCGCGCCCTCCATGGCGCGGCGCTGCTGCCGGCGCCGGAGGTTCTCCAGCTCCTCTGCGCACGACTGCATCTCCGCCAGCGCGGCCATCAGGGGCACCTCCTTCTGCCGCTTCACGCGGTGCACGTACGCCCGAAAGGCGCTCTCAGCCGGGTCCGCGAATTCGATGGAGTCGCCGTCGTCTGTGGCGGCCTCGCCGGCGGCCGCTGCCGCTGCTGCTGCGGCGGCCGCATCGCCGCCCTCGCGCGGCCCTCCCACTCGGTCAGCACTTGCCTTGACGGCCCTCGACGCGTCGCTGCGCGGCGCGCCGCCCCGGCGCAGAAGGGTTGCGCCCGTGACGGCGACAGCGACGGCAGCCGCGGCGTAGAGGTACGTCGGTGGGCAGCGCCGGAGTCGGCGGGCAACACGGCGTGAGAGCGCCGCGAGGGCAGACGACGTGGCGGCGACGGCGTCGGCGATAGGGGCGGTGGACGGCGAGGTTGCGGCCATCGATGCCGCCGACGGGGCGGTGCTCGCTGCGGGGGCATCCGGCAGCGCCGCCGCAGCAGCAGCAGTCGACGTCGTTGCACTCGATGTCCACGAGGACCACATGGTGGAGACAAGCGGAGCGCGCGACTGTCACAGAGAAGAAGGGGGCGTGTGAGAAGAAGGGGTGAGACCGATGTGGTAGGCGTGTGGTGCCAGCGCGCGTGGATGTGGTTCGGGCAAGTCGGTATGCAGAGCCGCAGCGGCGGAGGTCGGCGCTTCACCAGGGTGAGCTGCTGCGTGTTTCCTACGGCGTTAACGAGGAAATGTGGCGCGAGAGAGGGAGAGGCAGGGATGGACGAGGGGAGGGGGGGCGCGGTGAAGGCGGCATGTGCGGGTCGTCGGACCAAGACCCGCTGGGAAGCGCAAAGGGGGGGGGAAACAGGAGAAGAAGAGGCGGGGGCTGCATGCGGCCACGCACCATCGACCTTTCCCGTGATTGAGAAGCAGCTGGACGGCTCGACCACATGGCGTCCGTTGCGCATCAGGGGGGGCGCAGCGAATGCTGCCCCCCCCCCTCCCCTATGCCCACCACACCTTCGGCCCTCGCGCACTCCACGACATCCACGTGGCAGGCGGCACCAGACAGTGAACTTCGCGATGCCACGTTCCACTTGTCTACGTCTCTCTTCACTGTTTGTGTTTGGGCCGTTCGTGGGTAGCGCTGTGTGTATGGGTGTGTGTGTGGGTATACGTGGCGCGTCCTCAGCAGGAACCCGCCCCCGTTGTGGTCTGAGCGCGGCGTCAGAGTTTGTGTGTGTGCGTGTGTGTACGAGGAACACGTACACCGAGTAAGCGAGGGCGAGTCCCCCACCTTCGCCACGCTCTCCGCCCTCCCTTGCACTCCTACGGGCCAAGGCGCGTTGACAGATGCACACACACACACACACACACACACACAGCAACAGACACATGCACAAGGCGACGTGGCCCCTTAGCTGCAGTTCTCTCACGCTTCCGCCTCCCGCACCGGCTCCGCTGTCTCCAGTACCAGGTGCAGGCGGATGAAGGGCAGCAGCGCGGCCATGTCCGCCACCTTGCCACGCACCACGGTCCAGTCCGCATCGGTGCGCAGCCGCACCGCACACAGACTGCGCGGGTCGACATAGTACAAGTCCCACCGCCGCGACGGCGTCTGGGCCACAAGCGAGGTGGCCAGCGACGAGGACACCCACGACGTCGATGCAGGCGATGCCGTGCTGCTGCCTGCCATGTCGCTGGCATCCCCATCCTCCTCCTCCTCCTCGTCGCTGGACTCCATCGCCTCTGGAGTGTTGCCCGACCCTGTGGGGAAGCTGCGACTGCGGCTGCCACTCCGGTTCGACGACGTCTCTGAGGCAGACTCTGCCGCCGTTGCGTGGTGGGAGGTGCCGCGCGTGCCCGTGATCCAGTCCCCAAAGGCCTCAGCGAATGTCATCGCAGGAGACACGAGCGACAGCGAAGCCGCGGCGTCGCGGTGCTTGTCGAGCAGCACGCGACGGAGCGCCGGGTCGGCAACCTGCATCGCCACCCACAGGCGCCACAGCAACCCCACAAGCCGGGTGCGCTGCCGCAGCGGGCGCAGCGCCAGCGACAGAGGGAGGCGTATGTACTGCGAGACCGCGAGCTGCGCCGAGCGCGGTGCTTGGCCCGGCACAGGAGCCGTGGCGGGTGGCGGCGCCGTGAGGGGCATCTGCAGGCTGGAGGTCGACCGGTACAGCGTAGGCGGCGAGGACTGCGCCGGCACCGCCACCCGCCACCCCACCCCATCCTCCGCAAATGCCAGCGGCAGCGGTGGTGACGGCAGCCCCACCACGCCACCAGTCACCACACCATCGAACGGGGACGTGGGCATCGCAGCGTGCACGGTGCGGAGGCCATCACCATCACAGCCACGAGCGCGCGCCGTGGTCTGACTTGTGGGTGGGGAAACGGGAGCGATGAAGGCCTCCGGTGTGCGGCGCGGAGGCGCGGCAAGAGCGGGATGCACGCCTCGTAGCGGGGCCGCAACCGGCGCCGGCGCTCCGGTGACCTGCAGCGCAGACGCGTCGTGGCCGCCGCCAATGTGGGCAGTCGCACTCACCCCTGCCCTTGTTGCGGTCGCGGTGGCGGCTGCGGTGGTAGACGCTGCGTGGCGCGCTGGTGGCGCAGAGTGGCGACTTGAGGTTCCTGCCAAAGACGGGGCGGGCGATGGAGTGGCCGGCGCGGCGCTAGCGACGCCGCCCAGGTGGGGCAGCGGCGGCGGGGGAAGAGACGGGAGGCGGCGCATCTGCGGCTGCATGTCCTCGCCGTCCGCCGGCCCTGCAGCCGACGGCCCTGCGTAGCCGCTGCCGCCCCCGCCCTCCGCCCAGCCCGTGAGGTGATAGTCCGCCGTG